>JAVGVS010000231.1:419547-439547 GCA_032718565.1 Distichodus sexfasciatus | reverse complement strand
CGCCTCGCTCTAACGACTCTTCTCTCATTCCCCCATTCATCACATGGATTACACTCGTCTAGAGGAACGTGTGTGTGTACATGTGTGTGTGGGTGAGTGTGTGTGTGAGTGTGTGTGTGTACATGTGTGTGTGGGTAGTGTGTGTGTGGAGAGTGTGTGTGTGTGTACATGTGTGTGTGTGTGTGTGTGTGTGTACATGTGTGTGTGTTGGTGTGTGTGTGTGTGTGTTGGTGAGTGTGTGTGTGTGTTGGTGGCAGGTGTGTGTGTGTGTTGGTAGGTGTGTGTGGGGTGTGTGGGGGTGTGTGTGTTGGTGAGTGTGTGTGTGGGTGTGTGTTGGTGTGTGTGTGGGGGTGTGTGTGTGTGTGTGTGTGTTGGTGAGTGTGTGTGTGTGTGTTGGTGAGTGTGTGTGTGTGTGTGTGTGTTAATAAGTGATGTAAGCCTTCTTTACGGTGAGCTGAACAAAAGGCAGAACAGAAAGAGGAGAGATGAACTGGGAGCAGGGTTGATGTGGAGAGATAAAATTGAGATAATAATGAACAGTGGAGGAGTGAAAGAAAAAAGATGTAGGGCAGACAACAGTCCAGATGGAGATGGAGAGGAAGGGATAGACGAAAGAGGGAAGAGGGGGATGGAGAGAGAGATGCGAATGGAGATGAAAAGAAAACAAAGATATGAAGACAAACAAGGGAGAGAGATTGGAAGAAGTTAATAACGTAAGAAAAGAATGGTGTGAAGAGATGGCTAAGAAAAGAAGAGAGAGATAGAAGGGAGAGAATGGAGATGGAGAGAAAAGAAAGAGTGAGATGGAGAGTGGTGAGGGAAGAGGTGAAGAGCATGTGCACACACGTCTGCTCCTGCTGCACGTCTGCACAACTCATACTGCTTCATACTGCTGAAATAACAAGGCAGAGCTGTTGTGGAAACGCCGTATGCTCCTCATCCCTTCATCCCCTCATTCATTCATCCTCTCATCCCTTCATCCTCTCCCTTCATCCCCTCATCCCTTCATCCTCATTCTCCATCCTCTCATCCTTCATCCTCCTTCATCCCCCTCACCGCCCTCATCCCTTCCATCCCCTCATTCATTCATCCTCTCATCCCTTCATCCCCTCATTCATTCATCCTCTCATCCCTTCATCCCCTCACCCCCTCATCCCTTCATCCCCTCATTCATTCATCCTCTCATCCCTTCATCCCCTCACCCCCTCATCCCTTCATCCCCTCATCCCTTCATCCTCTCCCTTCATCCCCTCATTCATTCATCCTCTCATCCCTTCATCCTCTCCCTTCATCGCCTCACCCCTCATCCTTCATCCTCTGTTCATTCACCCCCTCCTCCTTTCATCCTCTCATTCATTCATCCTCTTATCCCTTCATCCCCTCATTCATTCATCCCTTCATCCTCTCATTCATTCATCCCCTCATTCATTATCCCCTCATCCCTTCATCCTCTCCCTTCATCCCCTCATTCATTCATCCTCTCATCCCTTCATCCTCTCCCTTCATCGCCTCACCCCCTCATCCCTTCATCCTCTCATCCCTTCATCCTCTCACCCCCTCATCCCTTCATCCCTTCATTCATTCATCCTCTCATCCCTTCATCCTCTCACCCCCTCATCCCTTCATTCATTCATCCCCTCATTCATTCATCCTCTTATCTCCTCACCCCCTCATCCCTTCATCCCCTCATCCCCTCATCCCCTCATCCCCTCATCCTCTCATCCCCTCATCCCCTCATCCCCTCACCCCCTCATCCCCTCACCCCCTCATCCCCTCATCTCTCTGGGGTTGTACTAATCATGGCTCTGTGTATTCCAGCAGCACACACGTGAACAGCAGCGTGATCCTGCTCATTGCCCTGTACACGGCTCACTATTCAGACTAAATTAATCATCAGTGAAGGTGTTGCATTGAATTGTAACAGGAATCTGATCCACAAAAGCAGTGTTGATCCAAAAGAGTTCTGCTGCTCAGTTTTTCCCCATAATCCATATTTAGTGAAATGTGTAGAATAAATGACATTAATGATGATGAAACTCTGCCTTCCCTCTTTCCTGCACTCTGATCTCCACATCTCCTCAAGCACTGTCACAACACCTCCATGGCTTCTCTCACTACATCCACAAATATAGACATTTCAGCATTCACAAGTGTGTGAGCTTCTGGCTTGTGTGTGTGTGAATTTACATATACATTACTAAACCTCATTAATGCCATGATGCAATATCTCCCAACAGTGTGTGTGTGTGTGTAAAGCATGTTCATTTCCACATTAATGCCATGACGCAACATTGACAATAGAGAGAAGCAGCCACAGAAACGGTGTGTTTGAGAGAGAGAGAGATTGTGAATAGAGATGTTTTGGAGAAAAAGTTGAGGCAAAAGACAGAGGAGGAGATTAAGAGTCAGGAGAGGATGAGAGACAGGGAGATGAGTACACATTTGTAACGCACAAAAATAAACTTTTCCCTTCAACAACATGATTTTAGGAGGGTCTGCATTTACCCGAGGGATATTTATTAATAAAGCACATCAAAAACAACAACGCAGTATAGGTTAATAGGGGACTCTAAATTGACGCCGTGAGGTGTGAGTGTGACTGTGTGAGTGTGTGTGCCCTGCCCAGTTCCCGGGATAGGCTCCAGTAGTTTACTGCAGTTGATTCTACATCAGTGGAGGGTGATGTGGTGCAGCATGATGACTGTAGACATACGTTCTGTAGGAAGTAGCTCGTTTACTCACAACATTCTAGTCTTGTGACAAGGCTCTCGTGGTGTCGGTGAAAACAGCACTAAATTTTAGGTTAAAAATGTGTTGTAACACGTGCTACTGAAATATGTAATGAGCGTTATATTACTGAACGTGTATTAGTAATGCCTTATATAACTGTGTTACAGCAGAAAGCAGTACATTACTGTATTTGAGTTACTTTTGTAAGTTGATTCAATGCTGGTTAATTCTGCAGAACATTCCTTAAAGTCCGACACTAAGCAGGTGTTCACATACATCTCAAGAAAAGCTTTTTAAATCATCACTTTTTAATGAACTAACACAGCCACTGTGCTCCTCCGCAGACCTCCACCGCCACCGTCAGCATTGTGGTGACCGATGTCAACGACAACGACCCGACCTTCGACCCCACCCTGCCCACTAACTTCACTGTTCCGGAGGAGAGGGCCAAGGTGTTTGTTGGACAAGTCAGGGTGAGTACACTCTCACTATCAGCAGTCAAATGCATTGATACTTCATTAGCTACACACAAAACCCACGTAATTAGGGCTGGGCCATATGACTCAAAATTCAAATTACGATATTTTCGGACCAAATGTCAATATGCCGTCCAATGCTGACAGCTGATATGGTGTAACCTTGATTTCAGCACAGCGGACATGCTTTTTAAAAGTTTTGCATGTGAGTGTAAGTAGTTTTGAACTGCTGTCTGCACGTCACGTGCGTCACATTTTATCTTCTATCTGCCGCTAAAACAATAGCACTTGAGCGTGCATTATTTCCTAATTAAGGCACAGTAAATTAGACTCATTAGTCACCTTATAGAGGCTCCCTAATGACTGGCTCGGTTCCGCCCCGTCACGCGATGAGGATTTTAATTAGTCTCTCAGATTAATCAGGCTGCGGTTGGTTAAATCCATAATCAATGGATGATGCGTTGAGATATGGCTCGTGACGTCGCGTCTTCATCTGCCTTTTGACAGCTCGGCCTTGCTGGAGTTTGAGGTGTTTTTGTTGGAGAGATGGGGTGGAGACACTGGGACTGAAGCTGCTTTTAGGTGTTGCTTGAAGGGTTAGACTTTTCTCCCAAATAAAGGCTGCTGGAATAGTGGCCTGTTCAAAAGAAATGTATTGTGTTGAGTTTTATTCTGCCTTTTACAGGCTTCCAGTGTCTCGTGTGCTGAGGGCCTTTGGCTGAGTTTTATGGAGGACCGCTTCTAATAACCAACAAGACGTCAAGAACCAGAGCCTGTTTTTAATAAATGTTTTTAACAAGTCCTGTGAGCTGCCGCTGTCGGGAACTAAGCGGAAAAAAGATGCCGGTGTAGACGCTTAATTACCGCAGCGCTCAGAGCGCTTCAAGTTGAAATTAGATGCGATTTCTGACACAGACCCTAAATGTTGCAGCTACAGTTGGGGCAGTTGGTGGCGTAACGGTAGGGTGTTCGCCCCGTGATCAGAAGGTCGTAGGTTCGAATCCAGGGCTGGTAAAGTTACCACTGAGGTACCCATGAGCAAGGTACCGTCCCCAAGCCCTGCTCCCCAGGCACTTGTTAGCTGCCCACTGCTCCTTCACGGATGGGTCAAATGCAGAGCTCACATTTGGTTGTGGTGCACTGTGGCTGTGATGTGATCACAATGACAAATAATCACTTACACACAACTACTCTCACATTCTGCTTTATTTACAGCTCATTTTTCATAGTAGTGTATAGCAATAGCACTATATGTGTGTGTGTTTTGGGTTTGTGCATTTCAATGTGGAGAAGAAAGTGAATTTACAACTACCATTTCTCATTTAAACTGGTTATTATAAGTGGACATGGTTAAATTAGAGGAGGAAGAATTCATGATCCATATGTTTCAGGATGCTGAATAACAAGGCACTGGATGCTCATGTTATTTTTTTTATTCTCTCAGTATTTCTTGCTTTTCTCTTTATCTGGCACCACAGTCAAATATGAGTTATATATCTCTTGAAATGAGTTGTTTAAACTTTATTTTATAAGGAAATGTGAGGATTTAGCCCAGCTTTTAACACAGCTCATCCCAAAGTTCTTACTTTCGTACCCACTGAGTGGTGTTTTCTGAGTGAAACTGCTGAATGTGGTCAGAATAACAACATCGGTTATGATTTCTAAAAGCGGCGTCCCACAGGGGTGTGTCTTGGGCCCTGTTCACTGCGCTGCATGTACTCATTTTATTGGTGCTTAACTACATATTTGAAATCATCTAATGACCTAAGAAACAGCTCTAAAGCTTACAGCTACATGTGGCAGTTGGTAACAAGGACAAAATGTGTATGAAACACACTGCCGACCTCAACGGGAAGAGCGTTTATCATATCTCCCGACTCAGCCTCTTAGCTGCTTCTTGATATAACTTGATATATTTGGGAAGGAGGTGGAGGATGCTGAAATGGAGAGGGAAATGCTTTAGCAAGAGCTTATTCCCTTCTGCAGTCGCACTAATAAATTGGCAATCAAATCAAACGAGCAGTAGGAGCCTGCAGCCAGATGTATATTTGCATGTGTCACAGTGATATTTATACATTCATATGCTATATCCTTATGTCATCTTGTGTATTTTCATGATTGTGTAGAATGTGGGCTGAGACAGGAGATTTCATTTAGGCTGCATCCTCTACTGTCTGTACACAAGACACTCCGTTGCTCTGTATTCTTATCTCACAGAAATAAATGTTTCATTGAGGCAGTGTGGTCGTGGCGTACAGTGGGTTTGTCGGCTGTGTGTTTGTTGATCTTGCTCTTGGCGTGTTGATTAAAGGAGGTAATTACTGAGCAGGGCATATGCTGTGGGAGCGAGCAGGCTTGACTGGCATTAGTGAGATATTTAAAACACATTTCCCTCCGGAACGCTGTGTGTGTGTGTGTTGGTGTGTGTGTGTGTGTGTGTGTGTATGTTGGTGAGGGAGCGCTGTGGTGTTGTTCTGATGCATTTTACTTTCTGCGGGTTCCTGTTGCTCCTTCAATTTCAGCCTCGTTTCATTTTTGCTGGCGTTTTATGTGATTTCTCTCTCTCTCTCTCTCTCTCTTCTCTCCTCCCCTGCTGGATTAGTGTCAGCTCTCCCTCTTTCATGTCGATCACAGCTTATCGGTTGTTTTGTGTCCAGTGAAATGGTAGAAACTCCCATGATGCACTGCTTCTACCACATCCCACTGTCTTCGTGTGTTTTTCTTTCCATTGATCTGTCTTCCTCAATTCCACGCCTATCTGTCCATCCGTCTCTCGTCCGTCTTTCTCTCCGTCCATGTGTCCCTTCACTCATTAGCACGCTCAGCATATAGAGCCTCACCGCGCCCTCTGATCGATTGCTCTTCTCCAGCTGAGATAAAGACGTCCTTTTGGAGTGAGAGTCGGGCAGCTGCACTTCGCTCGTTTAACGGCTGTTGAATTTACTTGAAGAGCAGCAAATGAGACAGTTTGTGGATATCTCTGAAGCAGCTGGCTCATGAGTCGGGTTGTAAATCTCAGGTGAGGTGTATTCGTTATTGTGAACAATTCAATTCAATTCAAATTTATTTATATAGCGCTCTTAACAACAGTCATTGTCACAAAGCACTTTACATATAACCGGCCTAAACCCCCCAACAAGCAAGCCTGAGGCGACAGTGGCAAACTCCCTCTAGTAGGAAGAAACCTTGAGAGGAACCAAGACTCGGAGGGGGACCCCATCCTCCTCTGGGCGACCGGGTGCACGAACATTTAATGTACAACAAGCAATAGTTCAAGATGTTGGTTATTTAAAGAAGCAAAGATATAAAAATAGTCCAAGGGATATTCGAATCCCGGGTTGTTGATGGGCCACTTGCAGGACCCTCTCAGCAACATTAAGCTGAAATTAGTTCAGTATCGTGCTGCTAAGTCAGTAGACGTCCATAGGGTCCAATCCCAGTTGGTTTCATGATGATGTCCCCATGGAGTCCTGGTGCGGGTTCAGTGGGTCAGGATCACACAGCACAGAACACAGTGCACCACAACCCCATGTTAGACTCATCCCTGAAGGAGCAGTGGGCAGTGGCCAGGGAGCGGTGCTTGGGGATGGTACCTTGTTCATGAGTTGGTCAGTGGTACTGGTCCTGGGATACAAACAGTGACCTTATGATCACGGGGTGAACACCATAACCGTCACATTACTAACTACCCCAGTCAGTGTGTCCCCGCGGATCCTTAAAAAGTCTTCATTTTTTATGTTTTTTAAGTAGTGAAATGGAATTTTAAAAGGGGTGACATTGAATTAATTCCAGAGCGAAATGAATAACGATCTCTGTTCCCGGTTAGCCTATTTTTTCCCCCTTTTTTTCTTTTTCTTTTTTTTTTTTACCAGCGCACGTCAGAGCTAAACAAGCTTCAGCAGACAAAGTTCTGGAAAGACTGTCTTTTTCTTTGGTTTAATTCCGATTTAATTATTCTTCCTAAAAATAAAAATAAACGTTATGGTTCTGGCAGTTCGCTTAAACATTGACGGCCGCGGAGTAGGCTACAGGCTGCAAGCTATTCCACGATGCTTGTTTAAGATGCCAAACTTCATAGTAAGGAGAAAATAATGCCCCAGCATTTAGTGCCACATCAGTCTCGAAGGCTTTTAATGTCCCACAACAAAGACAAGATCTGCAAAAGGGTGAACGGCACAGGTTTCTTGTTACCTAGCGTATCCAATAATAATAATAATAATAATAATAATAATAATAATAGGGCATAGAGCTGAAACGATTATTCCAATAACGCGAATAATTCAATGACAAAAAATGTCAATTTTTCTAGAATCAAAGCTTCTTTCTTTTCACTCACTAAAGCATGCTCCTCTTGTGTTTCACACGGACGCTTATTAATGACGCACAACGCTTTCAGTAGCGCGATCAAGACAAAGACCTGATCCCTCTGTATGTGAAAATATTTATGATATATTCCGTGCCCAAAACCAGAAGTAAATGCATAAAAACGCACAAATGACATTTTTGGTGATGTAAATGCGCTGTGTTTGTGAGTGCACATGAGCTCCATTACTTGCTAAAACGCTCCAGTTCAGTTAAAACGAGACTGTGGGAAATAAAGTTGAGAAGCAGCTCATTTTATAGACCAAATTGGTTCAAAAATGACACAAAACCTCAGTTTCTTTATTTTCAACTGATCAGATTTTTAAAAAATATTTTATAATGTTATAGTGTAATCAGTAAGTAAGAAGAAATGTAGAACATTTATTACAAATTATTAAGTATTCTGATGGACACCAAATGGGTAAAACAGTGTTTCTGCAATAGAAAGTTAAGCCATAGAATGATAATAAAAACTCTGCAACTTGACAATTAAACAGTGTTCTTACTGTTTCAGTAGTTACAACTACAGTCAGTTTTTATCAGAAATGTGCTGATTTCACAACTCTTAGCATTTACACATCAAACTATGAGAAATGTGAGTAGTGCAGGACGTCCTGAACACAGCAACGTGAAGCGCGTGTGGATAACTGCTACACACACACACGAGAATAAGCCTAAAAACAAAGCTATTGTCTTTTTTCTGTTTTTGGAAAAGGATTTCATCCGATTACTTGATGATCTGTAGAATACTCGATTACAAAAAGAATGGATAGTTGCAGCTGTAATAGGGCATAATAATAGGCTAGTAGTATATTTTACATTTTCAAAAAGGATCAAAGCGTGTTGCCTTAGCTTGAATTATTGTTGAATTGTGTAAATGTAATTCAGCTAGGGGCTTAGGGGATAATGGACAACTCAGCGTTGAACATCTGATGCATGGCCGAGGTGGTATGGGCCTGTGACACAGAGCATTTGGTTAAAAAAATTTAAAATTAAAATAAAAACAGTGAATCGATGGAAACAAAAATATTTTGGTTCTTTACACTTTTGGAATATTTTACTTTCTGGTCCTGTTTGCACACAGCCATAATATTTTATAATTAGAAGGCAGTTTTATGTTAGAGCTGTTGCTAAATTCCAGGCTGCTGTGGGGGTTTTCACCGCCATGATGGTCTTCATTTTTCTTCTTAGAGGTCTTGAAAAGGTCTGCCCCATGTGAGGATGTAGATATCATCCTAATTAATTAGATAAGATACTAAATAGCAATAAAGATATTTGTAATCAATTACTTAATAAATAAATTCACAATTATTTATTATTAAATATTGTCATTTTTAACAAGTAATTTGTAAAGTGTTTAAAGCATTGTATAAAATGACATCATAACATTGTAAAATAGGGATATGACAAGTTGTAATATTAAAAGTCAAGGTAAAGCATTTCATTTTAATGCTCGTTAGCCGCCTCGTTAGCAGGTTTTGAGTTGAAACCCAGCTGGACTGAAGTTTGTCCCTTCATCCTGCTTCTTCAGACGTGCTTATAGCTCCGGGCTGAACGGTCTCATCCTGAACCTCCTGTTTTTGGTTTTCCCTTCCCTCTTTCATCCCTCCTTCTCTCATCCCTCTGTTTTCTCCCGCATGTGTGATCTGAGCGTTCCTGCCTCGCGTTGCTCTCGTGACTCTTCCCCTCTGACACAGGTCCGGTCTCCTGCAGCTCCTCACGTTCCCTCTAAACGCTGTTGTAGCAGAAATGCAGTGCTGTCGTGATTCAGGGTTATGATGTTCTGTGTTTTTCCTCCTGTCTACTGACCGGTCCTCAGCGTGGGCGGTTGGATGGTTGGACGTTCGGACAGCAGAGCCGTACTGCTGGTTGTTTGATGAATTAGTGGGTGTAGTGATAAAGGCGGTGACCATTTGAACTCAGCCGTGGTGTTTTGGGGATTTTTTTTTGGAGACGCTGATTAAAACAAATGCCCATGATTGCGTCTTGAAGGCCGGTGGGATTTGACTTCTTTAGAAAAATAATTAATAACAAATCTCTTTATTGCTAATTAGGATCTTCTGTTGCATTTTTGGAAAGACTTAACAAGCTGGTGTGGGCTGCATTCACATCAATAGAAACCTCTCTCTCTCTCTCTCTCTCATGCTGTTTAATTCTCTCTTTCTCTATATTTCTCTGACTTTTTTCTCTCTCTCTCTCTGTCACTGTTTTCTCTCTTTCTCTTTATCTCTCTCTCTCTCCTTCTCTTTCTGCATCTTTGTGTCTTTCTTTCATTTATTTCTCTCGCTCTCTCTGCATCTCTTTCCCTGCCTGTCTTCCTATCTCACGTTTTCTCCCTCCCTCCCTCCCTCCCTCTCTCCCTCTCAGGCTACAGATCCGGATGCAGGTGTTAACGGTCAGGTGCGTTATCGTCTCCTGACCCACGCCAACCTGTTCAGCATCAGCTCTAACGGCAGCATCTTCACGGCGGTGGCGCTGGACCGCGAGCGTCAGGGCGTGTACGAGGTGCTGGTGGAGGCGTCTGACGGAGCACCGGACCCTCGCAGGACCACCATTGCACTGACCGTCATGCTGAGCGACGTCAACGACAACAGTCCCGTCTTCACCCAGCCCTCCTACACCGTCAACGTCCCTGAGAACACGCCGGCCGGAAGCGTGGTGCTGCGCCTGACCGTGAGAAACACACTCCTATCACTTACATCACTCCAACACTCCTCCACCACCTCCATCACTCCTCCATCACTCCTTCATCTCCTCCATCACATCCAACCCTCCCTCTTCCTCCCTCTCTTCCTTCCTCTCTCCTTAATGATTAATATGGGCCTTTAACATCTGTCTATCTCTCTCTCTCTCTCTCTCTCTCTCTCTGTAAGTCTCTCTTTTTCTGTCTCTATTTCTGGCTTTGTGTTTTTCTTTCTTTCTCTTTCTCTGTTACTCTGTTTTTCCCTCTCTTTCTCTTTTTCCTGTCTTACTTTTATACTTTTCCATTGCCCCCCTCTCTCTCCATCTCCTTCTTACTGCGTCTCTCCTTCCCTCCCTTATTTTCTCGTTTCTCTCTCTCTCTCTCTCTCTCTTTGTCTGTCTCTCTTCCATTCACCCCTCTCTTCCTCCTCCTCTGCCCTCCTCCCTCGCTCCGGGGTGTTCAGCATCTCAAAGTGAAGTCTTTAAGGCTGATAGTCGCTGCTCGTGTTCCCGCTGCTGCTGCTGGCTGATGTATTAATTCACAGACCGGTCCGGCCCCTCGCTCCCTCGTTTCCACTGGGGGTTCTTTTATATTCGTTTTCTCGCTTGACAAATGTTCAGCGTGCGCTCGATGAGCTCGGTGACGGGGGTGAGGGTGAGGGCGTGTTGCCAAAAGAACCCATACAGAAACAGGCACGAGCGCGCGTCTTAACGTCGTAACGGGTTCACCAGCGGGGATTTCAGTGGGTCTCGCTGATGTGTAATTACTGTCGTATTCTGAGCAGAGCTTCGCTGATGTGCAGTGTTGAGGAAGCTACTGTTAAACCACAGCTCGTCCAGCTCCAAGATACTAGTGATTAACAGTGTGTAAGGACCACTACAAGCTGCTGTTTTCATATAGTAGCTACTACACTACCAGCTACAGAGTAACAGCAGTAACTACATCCAAGCTGTTTCATCCAGTAATACTGAGGATTAGTGCAGCAGGACTCTTAAAGATTCATCTTAAAGTTAATCTAAAACCGATCTAAAACAGTGTAACATCAAACCATAATCAGGTTGTGACGGTGTGTAGGAGGTAGAGAGTGTTGTGATGCAGTTACACTCTAATGTCCTCTAAGTTCTGTCCATTTGGACTTTTTGATACATTTTGTTAAATATGGTCATGGATTCTTGCCTCCATCTTGGCCGAGCTGGATGGTGTCGTGTGGTGTTTGATGCTCCTCAACAGGTCTTTTGACGGTTACTTGTATAGATTTTAGGAGGAAATCTTTAGAGATGAGTGTAGAATGTAATTCCGTGTGTCTCACATCAAAGCAGCATCCTGAACACACACACACACTCCTGCTGATCTCTCTCTCCTCACTGCTCTCCAGCTCCATCTCGGTACAGTAGTGGGACCTCATACAGTCAGATATGACGTGTCATAAACATTTTAAACATTAAGCATCTGCTTGAAATGGGAAAATACCTGAGATTATTGGGATTCCAGCTGCAGCCAGAACCAACACCTCACTGAATTTGAACAACTTAGTTATCAGTAAATGTGCATATCAATGGCTGTGAAGGAAGTAACTATTCTTAAGTAAAGCTGAAGTAAACCTATTAATACTACAAAGAAAATGCCACACTTCAAATAAAATCTTCAAGTGGAAAGTGTTTACAGTCAACAGCGCATAAGTTTGACACGTGTGAACAACTCAGGAACTGTGTGGCGTGGAGGCTCGTTCACCCACCTCAAGACTAACCAGCCTTCACGTCACTCATCCCTCACTTTACCACCTCACCCTGCTCTACAACCTGACAGATGATTTCACTCACCTGGCCTAGCCCTCTGCTGTGCTAACAACAGCTAGATAACGCTAGTGTCACGTAGCGGGGAGCAGGTGGACGCAAGTCGCAGGAAGGCTTATGGGTATTCATGATTTATTTAACACAAAGGCAGACCGGGAAACAGGAGGGGTCAGACTGAACGAACTAGTACACACGACACACACTGAGACAGGCTAACACACTGACTAAACACAACCCTATGACTACTCTAGAGCTGGGGAACAGGACTTGGGCAGGGACTTCATCAACAAAGGGAACAGTAACACTGAGGTGGGGATAGGAAACAGACAGGGGGCTAATCAGGAACAGGGCAGAACAGGGAAACATTAACTACTCTAGATCTAAGGCTAAAGCTAAAGCTAAACAGGAAGTGGCTATGTGAAAGCTAACTATGCTAATGCTAATGCTACCTATGCTAATGCTAACGCTAAGGGCTAATGCTAAAGGGGAAGTGTGAACAGGGAATGGCTATGTGAAAGCTAACTATGCTAATGCTAACTAAGCTAATGCTAACGCTAACTGGTACTCGTGCTAACACACACTAACACAGCATGAGACAAAGACAAACTTAACTTGGACTTGGACTGAAGACAGACGACAGACGACAGACGACAGACCAGAACACAGGCAGGGTCTCACGACAGACACGGAGAAGCGAGCAGGAGGTATCATGAGGGAATTGTGATGGTGCACCGACAAATAACCACACAAAAGACAGGACTTATATAGGGGCCTAACTAACCACATGACACAGACAGAAGGGGAGAACCACCAATAGATTGCTGACAACCAGACACAAGAGGAGGGGCCGACACAACACAACATAAATAGACATACACAGTGTGAACCCTGAACCCAAGTGAACTATTTACAAAGTCTTTAGCAGCCACCAGTGTGTCACAGCTGTCCTGGGGGAGGCATGGGGGAGACATGACAGCTAGCAAGAAAGTTGATCAAAACAACGCCACTTACCTTTCCTTTAAGCAAAAAGATTATCTTCTGCTTGAGATGCTGTATTTACATGAGGATGGCTTATGCAGCAGGCAGATGTGACTGTGGTGGAAGGAAAAGTCAGGTAGTGTGTCAGTGGGTGTGAGTTGATGGAAAACATCTGGAGGGACTCCGATAATAGCAGTCTTTTCGTTGTATCTCTTAAGTTCTCAAGAAATATCCACAACATCAATAGGTAGTTGAATTGAAGTAAACGTCTTACAGGTAACGTTAGCTAGAGCATCCCGCTGTCAGTCTGGAGCGGAATCAGTACTCACAATTAGGAGTGTACGGTATAAACAGTATAAAAGGTATGTGATATAAATTTGGCCAACGATAGAGATTTTGATCATACCGGCATACCGCTGAAAGATTCTTTATTTGCCACATGCTTAGTTCTACAGGCATAATGTGCTGAAATGAACACCTGGCTCCCTCGTGAGACTGTGCAAGTCATTGTAAATAAAAGTAAGAAATTTGAGAAAGTAAATAAATAAAGCTAAGAACTAAGTAAAAACATGAATGTAAAATATTTACATTTATATATTACATTTGAGTGAAAGTTAAATGATAAGGACATCGGGCCACTTCCACCTTGTGCAATTTCTTACCTTCTTTCTACTTCTAGTTTAAAAAAAGTTAAGACATTTAAATAATATATTTTTACACGGCTGTAGAACTGAAGAAAACTCAATAAGCTAATGTTTTACACAAACAAGGAAAGAACTGTTACTTTAAAGTAGCAGTTATATTGAAATTTACACATCTAATTATATACCGCAATATATACCGTCTATCGCCTAGGGCTCAAAATGAACCGCAATATGATTTTTTTGCCATATCGCACAGCCCTACTCACAATGACAACAACGAGGTCAGATGACTATGACGCCGTCCCTCTGATAAGCATGACAGACGCAACTTCACAGTGTTTCTTATTCATTTTTCTTCTTACTAATGGGTCCTCAAGCTATCTGTTTATCTGTCCATCCATCCGTCCATCTTTTATACATATCTAAATGTTATGCAGTATACACTATATTCTGATACGATCTTTTGCATTTATTTTGTCGTTTTAACTGCTGCCTTATTTGGGTCTACTTGCTGTGTTATTCTAAAATGACGGGGGGAATTTTTACGGAAGTGCCTCTGTATTGAGACTGCAAATGAGCTGCAGACTATATTTATATACAGTATATGACTTGAGTAGCTCTGTCTGGAACAATAAATCATTCTGGAATGATGATTTTTTAATGCCCATTCCTTCACAGCATTGAACATATTTATAACTACTTTAATTTTAATGCAAACCATCCGTTCTTAAATATGTTACAGGAACTCTTAAATCTGGGTAAATAGTCTCATATCAGGAGACCTGCTGTGTAGATGTATCAAGCAGTAAAAAGTTGTATCAGGACGTGATTTAATTTGGCCCACTGCTCTCCTGCCACACACACCCCCTCCTAATCAGGGCTCTGGGATTAGAGCCAGGAGCACTCCTTTATGTCGTGTGTGTGTGTGTGTGTGTGTGTGTTCATGTGTGTGCCCTCTATAGTCTGGCCTGCTACTAAATGTAATTGTGTGTCTCTGAGAGAGAGAGAGAGAGAGCGAGCTCCAATCTCCTTTGTTCCAGTTCGCTCCAGTGGCTCTCATAACTCCATGATCCCGCTTCCCATTTCTTGATTTTGTTGTGTGTGAAGTGTTAGTTGCCTTGTAGCTTTGTACTGGCTTCCTGTAACAAACGACACAATCCATTTTGTACAGCAAAAAACAACAACAATAATAATAATACTAATGATAAAGAATAAGTGCACGTTTATATTAATTTATATAATATAAAATAAAATAATAAACATTAGCACAAATAACAAAACCAAAGTAGTAGATATTAAAAAATAAAATGTACGAGCAGCAAAAGAAAATAAACACACACACGCACACACACATATATATATGTAAAAGAATAATGATTTAAAGCCTGAAAGATATGGAGTGTTCCAGGTTTTATAAACCAGTAAAGAAGTTTAACATTAATTCTAAAAGAAAAAAGCCCTGGGGCGTCATCATTTTTATAACTTTTGGATGAGAGATTAAACATCTTCAAGAGACAGACAGGCTAACGCTCACGTTTCTTTCTGTCTCCCTCTTTATCCATCTCTCTTTCTATCTCTCTCTCTCCCTCTCCCTGCTGCAGGCGGTGGATGCGGATCTGGTGTCCAACGTGACGTACCGGATCAGGACCGAGGCAGCGCGCCAGCTGTTTGTGGTGGACAGGCTGACCGGAGCTCTGTCCATCCTGCAGGCGCTGGACTTTGAGGCTCTGGGTCGGGACGGCGCTAACTACACCTTCCAGGTGGAGGCGCTGGACCACGAAGGGATTTTACCTCCCGGAGTAGCCACGGTGACAGTGCGGATCACGGTACGAGCAACCACACAACTCTCACCAGACGATCTGTGGCCTGGGGATTTACAGCTCTGTGTAAAAGTCTTGAGCCACCACCCAAATACCGTTATATTTTAATATGAGAAAATGAGACCGTGATTTACTGTGATTTATTGCTACATGCAATACCGTTCCTCAAGAAGTAAAATGAAGAACTAAGAACTTTTACATGAGCAGCGTTTTGCAGATGCTCTTAACAACGTGCATCAGTGCTTTGTAGTCCACATCTGTTCTTCAGACATGTTAAGTGTGAATTAAATCAGATTTACGTTTTCTATGCAGTATGGAACAGGATGGAATTAGATTTGAGTCCCTGGTCTGGATAAGATTGTAAAAAGGAGAGTAGGGTGCCGAGAAATATTAGTGTTTCCAGATGTTTGCCACAACATTGTTCTCTAAAATGCAGCCTAAAATGTTTGCAGTAGAGAGTGTGTGACGAGCAGTGTGAGGTGGTTGTGTGTTGAATCAGTGTGTGCTACCTGTTGTGTTGGTGTAGCTCCACAATTTACCACCAGGTAGACAGTCTGAGTTCACACATGTAGCACACTCCATTCCAAGAGCAGCCGCTCCGTAGTAGCACTGGATAATGACGGCACAAGCCCAGCTGTCTGTGCTGATGATGAACGCCGTAGAACTGAAACAAACACACACTCAAGGTTAGAGTGAGGGTGACCAGATGCCAGCGTATTAATGCGTGACCCAGGTGTGGGGAATCAAGCGGAAACCCGTGAGTCGGAAGACAGCGTGATGTGCAGCCATGATGTAACGTGAAACTGAATGGCGCAGCTCAACAAGCCACAGGTGATGCTCATGAAGCCAGAAAAAGCAACCAAGCTCATGAGAAAGGTGAAGAGCAAACTCAGGTTGGAATTCCGGCGACTGGATCAGCGTGGCCGGGGCCGAGGCAGCACAGATGTGACACCAGCAGTAAATATTTTACATTGTGAGCCTCCTATCATATAATATCTAGTAAACATTTAGTCTAGAGCAGCACTGCAACACAATAGTGGAAAAATGGACAATACTATATATATATGTGACCCTCCACGGCAAAACCAGTCGCTTGTCGCAAATTTTCAAAATTGAGTTATGATGTTTTCATAAAAGGGCATAAATCAAGCTTCAAAACGATACCTATATGAATGAATGGGACGACATATGACTGAGATATCAACATTCAAAGGAGTCGGGTTTCTCCTGTCACGCCAAGTGAGAAACGGAGAAATCTGCCGTCGAAGTTGACTATCGTCGTAGCACTCACAGACGCTTGGTGCGGTCACGGCTACGTTTGCATTTACGGTAGCCTACGTTGCATTCACAGCCACACGGATAGCCTACCTGCGTTAGGTTAACTGAACTCGGGAGACGGAGATGGATTCTGGAGAAATATCTTCACGCTAGTCAACCAGTGGATTTAGCGTAAATATTGGAGTAGAGCGGTCAAAACAGAAACTTTTAACATTCTGCTGGAATTGAATTCCTCACCTCAAGAAAGTCACGTTTTTAGGATGGAAAGGGTAAGTTTTTCAGCCAAATTTATTCACAACAGTACAGTATAGACCTTCCACTGCAGAGGTGGACAGTAACTAAGTACATTTACTTGAGTACTGTACTTAAGCAGAGATTTTGAGTATCTGTACTTTACTTGAGTGGTATTTTTCTTGGAAACTTACGACTTTCACTTCCTTACATTTGAAAGACAAATACTGTACTTTTTACTTCACTACATTTCTATCAAGGTTCTCGTTACTCGTTACTTTCAAATCTGTGGATAAAGTGGATGTTATTCCCCCTTTTCTAAAAGGTGATTGGTTGTTTGGCAGGTGACAGTCTATCAGTAATCAGCAGGGTTACATCACGCCTGTAGACTCAAACTATAAAACCAAGTTCACACAGTTCTGCTGTTTTCTGTCTTGATTAAAACATTGTTGCTGTTGGAATGTCATGAAGCTAGAGGTGTAGAGCTGGGTTTTAAGCAGGTTGGAATGTTGATTTGATGTTCTGAGCTGTATTTACAGTTACTGCACTGTTCTCCTGATTAACAGTTGGGGTTGTGTTTCATTCTCTAACATTCCACCAGTTCCTTATTCTACAGATTGTACAAGCTAGTCAGAGGCATTAGGTATTATAAGTGTTGTGGCAATAATGCAACAATGTGATGAATGAAGATGTGCTTTTAATACTTAAGTGTTTTTTAAAACAAATACTTCAGTACTTTAACTTAAGTAAAAATTTGACTGTACGACTTTCACTTGGCAACCACCGTCTTAAGTCCCTGTGTTCATGCAATAAAGTAGTAGCCTGGGGTTCCAGCCGTGTGCAGTGTTCCACTCCCTCTCACAAACCTCTGCTTCAGTGATAAATCCCCACAACAATGCCGCTGATCAAGCCTCTCACTACACTAACACATTAACAATAAACACATTTAATAGGTTGGCTATGAATAAAATGAGAAGGTAAAAAAGGACATCTGCCAAAATCCTCCACAATATTTTCAACCCCAAAGCAACACTGTGTCTAATCCCAACACACGCCGCTCAGGCCCACAATCCCAACAAGACTGACATACATTGAAGCTCTATGAATAACTTTTGTCAGTAATTATGTTACTCATGCGTCTCCCACACACACACAAGCGTGCTGCAGTAAGCCGGAGGTGGCTAATCCTGATCCTCTGACTAATCTTGTGAGGTGCTGGAGAGTCTTCCTGCTCAAATCTGGACATAATTGCAGTCACAAAGCTAATGAGGCATCACAGCTCAGGGAGAGACGTTTGCAGCTCTCTCGGACGCCAGGAGTTTTATCTGTCATCGTCCTCGTCGTCACTGTCTCCCGGAGGGAAAGTCGGGAAACGGCTGGCAAGCGTCCAGACACATGCACCTCGAGGCTCCTCGGCTTAAAAATCTGGCAACACTCTTCCTCCCTCTCTCCTGGTCTCTGGAGGCTAATTGAATTGTGTGATGGTATTTGTAGGAAGCCCCCAACACCGCTTCTACTGCTGCTGCTATTAAGGATGATAGAATCTTTTAGAGTCCATTACACATCATCAGCTCTTGAGGCCGCTGGTTTTATAACTGTGATTTCACTCCTGACCAGCCTCGACTACAGCAGAATGTTGAGCAGTTAAAGCAATTAGAGTAGATCATCGTCAGCGGGCAGGGATCGGTGGATATTAGTGATGCACGATATATGGTTGCAGCGTTGTTGTTGAGAGGTCTGTGTGAGTCATGTGGCAAGATGTCAAGAAGGACTAATCAACTCAAGCTCGTGGTGCTGTGATGAGAAATCTACTAGAGCATCAGGGTGAGGTTCAACGCAACATGGCTACGTTGGTGAGAAGTAACAGGCGTTCTATGTGATAGACGAATGTAGACGTGATTGAAGTCAAAAATCTATTGCACGGTGGTTCAGCCAGTGGCTACGTATGTGGTGACCGATGACGAGTTTAGCCACCGGTCACCTCAACTGTTTGGAAGACCAGCTTTGGAACTGTTTTTCACCTCAACTGTTTGGAAGATAAGAATGACCTGCTGGACGCTACGCATCTCGCTGCTCAACCAGGTGGCGTCATCGGCCACCTGCGGACAAGATGCGTCTGAGCGGGTGGAATGGCGTTCAAAGATCTCAAAGTGGACCAATAGGAAAGAACGCTCGTGAGAAGTGGAAGAATCTACAAGAGAAGCCTGATAGAACATCGTTTATTTGACTTTTTGATAAAACTATAGCCTTTCTTGGATAAAGTTTAAAAATGTGGTTCAAAATGAAAAGTTGTTATATTCTAGTTGTTTCTATGCTGATGAACTGCTCTATGAAATCACCCCAATCAGTCTACAATGACCCACTTTTCCCAAATAGACCAATTCAAGACGGCTGGTAAAAATACATTAGTATTTCAGGAACTCTTGTTGTTTTTCATTTTCTATGTAGATGCACTCCACAATATTACCACTGCAGTCACTGTACAACCCCTAGAATGATTTGCAGAAAGAACTGACAAAAAGTCACATATTTATATATTATACATATATATATATATATATGTGACCCTCCACGGCTAAACCAGTCGCTTGTTGCAACAGAAGTTTCCGAGAAAAACGAGCGTTTATGTTGCGTGGGGTAAAATGTTGGATTTTTTATTTTTAGTGTTTTGAAACAGTGGAACAGAGGTGGACAAAGTAGCTAACTTCATTACTTAAGTGAAAGTACAGATACCACTAGTCAAACGTTACTCCAATACCAAACATTTTCCTGCAGAATCACCCATTTTGTTAGCTATTTGAATAATATTTAAAGACGGCACTGATCCGATACGTGGAGGTGATACCGGTGTGATAACGACTCTAACAGCTGGATCAGGTATCAGTGGCACTGGGCTGATCTATGGAGTCGATCTGTAAATGTGTACATGTTCAATGTGTTCTTCATGTGAAGTGTTACTGCAGTAAAGCTGGTTTATTGTTCAACATTGACACTAATTCCTACAT
>JAVGVS010000231.1:404547-414547 GCA_032718565.1 Distichodus sexfasciatus | reverse complement strand
CTAACGCATAAACTGTGACAATGAACTTGCGCTGAAAAATCATAAACTCTCATTTTGACCACAATGATAAACGTCCACGAAATGTGTTAAAACAGCAGCTTCTAGTGGAGCTTATTTAAAGTGAGTGATTATTTGTCATTGTGAACACACCACAGCACAGCACACAGTGCACCACAACCACATGTGGCCTCTGCATTTGATCCATCCATGAAGGAGCAGTGGGCAGCTAACAAGCGCCCGGGGAGCAGTGCTTGGGGACGGTACCTTGCTCATGAGTACCTCAATGGTAACATTACCAGCCCTGGATTCAAACCTGCGAACACCCTACCGTTATGCCACCAACTAACATCCTGCAAGACGGACAGAGACGAGTCAAACCGGCCGCTCTGAAAGAAGGCAGAAATACAGGTGACGGAGGTGATGGAGTCAGTAGTGGAATGGGAATTCTGGCTGCGTAGTCCAGGGATTTGGAGCGCTGCACAAGCTGACTAGTAGTGACACTTTTCATAACTTAGCAACAACAAGCTCTGAGAGAAGTGCCAAGAAAGTGCTCTGGAAGTGAGGGTTTGACTGCTCTCAGTGTAAAAACATGTTTGCTGGACACAGGCCCTAAGTGGTCCATTTTTATAAGTGATATGACTTCGTCTGAGCCTTTAATTATTTTTACATTTTATATTGTGTCTGCAAGTGTGAGTAGTAGTACCTTGTTGATTTGAAGTACTGGATGTCAGAGCTAAGATAACATTAATCCACTGAAACGGTATCGTTACCATGGCACAAAAACCGTGACGCATATCGAACCGCGGGCACATTGTGTCGTTGCATCCCTAATATATGTGCACATGTTGTATATATAAACAGGAATGTTGTGTCCTGCTCTATAAAGCTAACTCTTTACGTTGTGTGTGTGTGTTTGTTCTGCAGGACATGAACGACTTTGCTCCAGTGTTTACACAGACTCTGTATAAAGGCATGGTGGCTCCCAACGCCGTGAAGGGGACGGTCATCACCACAGTGCTGGCCACTGACCAAGACCCTCCTGTAAGTACCTCCACATGCAGTCTGCATCGTCACGATTATGTATCACATTCTCAGACCTGGCTGTGAATCACACACTTTCATTACAATGCAATATGATATGTTCTGTAGATGCTAAATGCCACTACTTCTAGACCACCAAAGGTCAGACTATGGTCCAGATCTGGACTCAAGTACTGCTCAGACCCAGATTTATCATTTTGATGGAAGTTTTGCAACTTTTCTCACATGTATTGTAAACGTATTTCAACATTACTTTAGTTTTTCTCTTTGTCTTTATGGTAGTCAGTGCATGTTCGCAGGAAAGTCGAGGACCAGTCGCATGGATTTTCCTCAAATGAAGCATTTCCTCAGAAGCACTTCATTTTTAACACCAACATTATATGACTTGTCTACTGGGCTACTTTGGAATACACAGCACTGATAACACATGATAGACATGATGATGTTCCAGAACCATGCTTGAGCTTTTTCTGCAGCTGACTTCCTCTGTGGTGAGCGTAAATACAGCGTGTAATAAACAGTAATGATGAAGTTGTGAGGAACTGGAACGTGGTGAGTTTTTGGGCATGAGTGACCCCTGAGCTAGCCCTCGTTATTTAATTTCATCAGCTAGAATACTAAAGCGGCACTTACAGGACATGAAGCACACGCTGGACCCTGCACTCACAACTCCATCACAACACTCGATAAACCAGTCAACCACACAGGACTCTAATGTGCTGCTCAAGTGGACAGTCCACACAGGACGGGGGGAGAGGAAACACAGGAAGAGAGAGAGAGAGAGAGATCAACATGTACAGAGAGAAAAAAAAATAGAGAGACCAGAGATAAAGACGGAGAGTGAAATAAAGACAGGAAACAGAGAGAGAAAGTGAGGGAGAAAGAAATAGGAAGAGAGAGAGAAGGAGAGATAGAGGGGGTGAAAGATAGAGAGAGAGAATTAAAAAGGGAGAGATAGAGAGCAAAAGAGTGGAGATACAGAGAGAGAGAGTAGGAAGTGAGGGAGAAAGAAAGAGAGAACAGAGAAAATAGAGAGATGAGGAGAGAGAGTGCATTAGAGAGGAAAAGAAAGAGAGAACAGCGAGAGAGAAAGAAGAGACGACGATCCAACCACTTCCTCCACACGTGGTGATTAGCATGTTAGCTGTGTCGCGTGGCTAATCGTTATGTCATTAGTTTGGCGGTGGTGCTGCCCGTCGCGCAGTTTGATGGACAGCAGCAATTGGCTTTCCCGCTCCTCTTCCGAAACCGATCCCTTTATTCCGGCCGCTTGTGAGGTGCTGGGATGAGTTTCCACGCGCAGATGGGAGACGCTGTCTTACGGCTCTCTCTGGCTTCACTGTCAGTAAACACGCAGACCTGTAAACGAGCAGTTTCCACAAAACCCCCAAAAATCACAACGAAACAAATGAGGACAAGTATGGACATCTTTACAACTGGTCAATAGATATAGAGGTTAGTAGAGGCTACTGTTACGTCTCCACCCCAATGCCACACGTGTCCACTAGAGGCCGCTCTGCCCTGTGTTCCCCATCCTCGTTAATGATCGTTACTCTAATGTGCTACACCTGTGCTCAGATGCTGACCTCCACCACCACGTCCACTTCACCCAGTCCCTTCCAGTATGCTACAGATCATAACTCCAGATCATCATCAGTGGCTCTTTGATGCCTGCTTGCGTTCCGTCTGCCTTCAGTTCTGCTGTTGTCACACCTCATTCTAGAGAACCGCTCTCTGTACAGCTCAGAAGTGGACACCTACACCCTGGTACTGGATGAAACAGCTTGGATCCAGTTACTGCTTTTACTCTGTAGTAGAGGTCGACCGATATTGCTTTCAGGTCCGATATCGATTAATGCTAGTTAACGAGGCCAATAAAAAATGAAAATCTGTCAAAATGTTGAATTTTCCAAACCCCAAGCTCAGCTGGAACTCTGCTCTCTGCTCTCCTCCTTCTCGGAGCTTCACGCTGCACCGGTGTGTGAGTGTGGTGTGAGTGACAACAAGGCTCTAGTGTTGATTGGCTTCTACTGGTGTGACTTGTAGCCAGTCAGAGTGTTGTGGGCGGGACATTAGATGAAGCCGTGAGTCGATGGCAGTGGAGCCACAGTAGCAGCTTGTAATGACTAAATATCAGTGCTGGACAAAATTAAACACTGATCCTGATAAAGGCTGTGTTTTTTCCACTGGCAGCACCTATTTTTTATACTATTTTATTACATGATGCTTTTCATCGCAGCACACAGTGCACCACAACCAGATCTGACCTCTCCATTTAACCCATCCATGAAGGAGCAGTGGTCAGCTAACAGACGCCCGGGGAGCAGTGCTTGGGGACGGTACCTTGCTCATCAGTACCTCAGTGGTAACTTTACCGGCCCGATTTGAACCTGTGACCTTCTGATCACGGGGCGAACACCCTACTGTTACACCACCAACTGACCCAACTGTAGGAGCAGTGGGCAGCACCCGGGGAGCAGTGCTTGCAGACAGTGCCTTACTCGTGAGTACCTTAGTGGTACGTTTACCAGTACAGAATTCAAACCGGCGACCTTTCGATCATGGGGCAAACGTCCTAACTGTTAAACTACCAAGTGCAGGTATGGGTGGTGTACTGATGATGGTGAGCGTTGTGGTGTGTGTGTGTGAAGAGCTTGTGGTCAGTGCTTAGTCTCTACTGAATATTGAGTGCCGCTGGCTCAGCTCTCTGTTTGACTTTGGTGTTTAGCAGTGTTGAGTCAGCGAGGAGGAGAGGGGTGTGTCTGTATGTCCACCAGTGTGTGTTAGTGTGTGTGTGTGCATGTTTGTCCACCAGTGTGTGTGTGTGTGTGTGTAATGGCAGTAGCTCGGGGCATGGTTTGACCCTGAGCTTCTGTGAGGCAAGTTGATGTTTCGAGTCGTCTGTTTCCCTCTCTCTCTCTCTCTCTCTCTCTCTCTCCTCTTTCCTCTCGTTTTCCGTCTCTCTCTCTCTCTCTCTCTCTCTCTCTCCTCTTTCCTCTCGTTTTCCGTCTCTCTCTCTCTCTCTCTCTCTCTCTCTCTCTCTCCTCTTTCCTCTCGTTTTCCGTCTCTCACTCTCTCGTTCTCTCTGAGGTAAAAGCTTTTTTAAATCCATTTTTCTGATTCTCTCTTTTTTTTTTACAATCACCCATGAGTGCTTTCTCCCCATTTCTCTGGCTCATTTTTTCTGTCTCTCACAGTCTCATTCTTTGAGAGGTAAAAGCGCTCTTTCTCTCTCTCTCTCTGTATTTCACCTTTTTTTAAACTGAAGAACCTTGTGCAGGCCGTTTAATGAATTCCTCTAAGTTTCTCTCTTTCTGTCTTTCACTCGCGTGTTACTTCTGATGTAAAAGCACTTTACTCTGTATTAGCCCTTCTGCTGAATTACACATTGGTTACAGTCACATCTGAATACTCTCTCTCTCTCTCTCTCATTCAACATTTAGGGTTCTTTATTTATCACACAAGTCGAAGGTCATTTAGCCTGAGTGATCCTAACTCAGCAAATAAAACAATAGGGTTTAGAAATGACGAGTTGACAGGTTAGTTTAAAAATCTTATGATTAATCAATAGATATAGATACAGTAGATATAGATATATATGGAACATACTGTACTCTTTACTCTGTGTACTTATCATACTAAACTGAGCATCTCCTGATTGTTCCAAACAACATATTTATGTGTATCCAGTTTGTACTGTCTATCTACCTCTCTCTCTCTCACATACAGTGTATTGGCAGGTCGTCAGTAAAGGTACTGCTGACGTCCTCGTGAACAAGGTACCGTCCCCAAGCACTGTTCCCCAGGTGCTGCCCACATCAGCTGTCCGCTGCTCCTTCACAGATGGGTCAGATGCGGAGCTCACATGTGGTTGTGGTGCAGTGTGTGCTGTGTTCACAATGATGAGTAATCACTCAAATGCATTATTCTAACCTAAAAATGTGAGAGACTGACTGCTAGTTTTAAACACTGGAAGAGACTCAACAGCTTGTCATGACCTGTGCACCACCGTGTGTGTGTGTGTGTGTATGAGTGTGAGGCCAGGTGTTGGTGATGGACGCTGGAAGACACTCAGAAGCTTGTCACGAGTCCGCTGTTTCACCCCGTTCACCACCTCATGATTGGCACTGATGTGTGGTGTGTGTGTGTGTGTGTGTGTGTGGTGTGAGTGTGTGGTGTGAGTGTGTGTGTGTGTGTGGTGTGAGTGTGTGTGTGTGTGTGTGGTGTGAGTGTGTGGTGTGAGTGTGGTGTGAGTGTGTGGTGTGAGTGTGTGTGTGTGTGTGGTGTGAGTGTGTGTGTGTGTGTGTGGTGTGAGTGTGTGTGTGTGTGTGTGGTGTGAGTGTGTGTGTGTGTGTGTGGTGTGAGTGTGTGTGGTGTGAGTGTGTGGTGTGAGTGTGTGGTGTGTGTGTGTGTGGTGTGTGTGTGTAAATGTGTGTGTGTGTGTGAGAGTGAGGAGTTTAGCTGCAGTAAAAGCCGCTGTTCTGCCAGATGGTGGAGGTCCAGGTTTAACACACATCAGTGTCCCTCACTGCAGGGGACAGGGTCTGTCAGAATGAGACGTGTGTATCCCAAATCTCTCTAACACACACACACACACACATTAGCGAGCATATGTCTATCACTCCAGCAACACACCAGGTCACAGTTCAGCATAAGAATGGGTGGATGAATGTGCTGGTGATCAGTGTGTGTGAGTGTGTGAGTGTGTGAATGTGTGTATGTGAGTGTGTGAATGTGTGTGAGTGTGTGTGAGTGTGTGAGTGTGTGTGTGTGTGTGTGAATGTGTGAGTGTGTGTGTGTGTGTGTGTGTGTGTGTATGTGAGTGTGTGTGTGTGTGTGTATGTGAGTGTGTGTGTGTGAGTGTCTGTGTGTGTGAGTGTGTGTGAGTGTGTGAGTGTCTGTGTGTGTGAGTGTGTGTGTGTGTGAGTGTGTGTGAGTGTGAGTGTGTGTGAATGTGTGTGTGTGAGTGTGTGAATGTGAGTGTGTGTGTGTGTGTGTGAGTGTGTATGAGTGTGTGTGTGAATGTGTGTGTGTGTGAGTGTGTGTGTGTGTGTGTGTGTGTGTGTGTGAATGTGTGTGTGTGAGTGTGTGTGTGTGAGTGTGTGTGTGTGTGAGTGTGTGATTTTGCATGGTGTCTCTATGGGACAGTTTTCTCGATGCAGATTAAACCTGGTTTGGGCCAGAATGACACAGTCACGGGGATCTGCCTTTGACAATCCCGTTTACTACACACCCTGCTTAAATGGGCTCCAAAAATGTGCCATGTGTCTATATTTAGGAGAAAGACCCACATTTTATTTCATTTTAATTTTAATGAAGGAGGTTTTAAAAGAGTTTAACTAAAACCTGTAATTAAATCATTCTACCCGTGATTTGATCAGATTCTGGCCTCACTGCAGTCCTATTTATATTCCGTTTGTACAGCGCAAATGCCTTTATAGCAAATAGTTAGTTTGTTGTTGCAGTAATAGTTTTTGTGCCAGAGCTACAGCCCAGAAGGCTTGTGATTATGTTGATAATTAAAATGTGGAATAAACCTCCCGTTGATTTTAAAAGCCAGGCGTGTTTGCAGTGTGGTGGATTGGTAGAAACTGGTCTGTCTGTGGGTGTAGTATGGGTGTAGAGCTGTGTGTGGACGGTGTGGATGTGTCCCCACTAATATCTAGCTACTGCTGAACAGTCCCCATTAATCATCCAGATCAATCCGAAACATAATGCTGCATGAATGTCTAAGGCAGTATTCACACCAGCTCCGTTAGTTAATTTGCTTTTTAAAGACTAAACAACATGTTAATATTTTATCTTTGGTGCGGTTCACTTTCACATTGTAGGCCTTACAAGTGGAGCAGAACAAAACCACACGTGTGCTAAGGTGGTTCAACCATTGGACAGAAGCCCAAAGTGAAAGTACATAATCGTGGAGATTTCTAGCACTGGCTATACACGTGTGTGTGTGTGTGTTGTGTAGTTATCCAAACAATCATTTCCCATAATGCACAACCACGACGGGAGCCTGTTCAATCCATAAAGGTGTGCTTTTAGCAACTGGGTGGGATCGAGGTCGGGCTGCTTTCACACCTTAAATCAACCGTGCCAGAGTTGGTGTGGAACCGAACCGAGACCACCTCTTCAGCTGGGCCGGGGGACACTTGTTTGGTCCACACCGGAGTTCGAGTGCTTGTATTCACACCTGCCCAAAAGGTCGGAACCAAGGGAGGGAATGAACTTGGGTTGGTTTTAAGTGAACTAAACCAGGCAGGTGTGAATACACTCTAACATAACGTGTCCACCTGGACGCAGGGTGAAACTGCCTCCTTGTTGCTCACTAGTTCTCTTTAACATTACACAGTGCATTCATTAACTTATTATTGTATTCAGAATGGATTTTAAAAAAGCATTGTGATTATTTATGTAAAATAGTTATGATGTGTGGTATTATAACAGTAAAGGGTGAAGCTTTTATCTTCTCACCAATTTCAAAAGCAATCCTAGACCCATGGGATATAGTGAAAGTGAAAGTGATAAATATTGTTACCACCTACCAACTACATCAAATCTTCATTTTACATTTCCATCCTTTAAGCATTTTTAGGGGCTTGAGCACTGCTTCAAACCTGGTTATTGTTGGTCAAGAGCAGAACGCTTTTGTGCTCAAACCTGATTTTAAGAGCAGCATGTGGGCCGTTTAACTGGCATTCACATCAACATTCCAGCGAGTGAATTTTTTCCTTTTCACATCTAACATCAGCCTGTAAAGAGCGGAAGGTTGTCGTCCCCCGTGCAGCCGTGACGTCACCGCTCATGTTCAGGCCCCGTTCAGACACATCCAATTACAACACCGACTTCTTTCGCTCTTAACATTTGCGGCGCGGCCGAGCGGATGAGATAATTGCTGTAGGTTTGGGAGAAACAATGGAAAAGGGCATGTGCTAATAAAAGCTCGGCTCCGTCTTTGTGGTGCTTTTGAACTTCACGTCCTGCACTGAGAGCCACAATTACCTTTCATTTTACAACAGTTAAAGCAGATGAATAATTAACCTTTTTCTCCGCAAGGAAGCATCACCATAATACCACCCAGAATCAAGCAACAGCCAGCAATAAATCTCTTACAGTGTTGGAGAAAAGTCATTGTGCAGAGGCTGAGCTCGGTGAGGAGGATCGGCTTCAGCTGGATGGTGAAAAATCACCTGTGAAAACGTGCTGAGAGAGATCAGGCCCACGCTGCTCGAAAGAGATTTTGCTTGAACAAACGTACCAGAAATAAATCAGTAATAACTATGTAATAGCACAGTTACAGATCTGTAATAATTAACTTGTTAATGTTAAAACCACTTCTTCTGCTGGTTTTAAATGTGATTATTTACAGAAATCTTCATATCCTTGTGAGCGTGATTTTGCCCTGCAGCAGCTGGATAACGGGTGCTGCACTGAGAGCGCTGGCTTCTCTTCAGGGGTAATAGATGTGTAATGGAGAGCTGGAGTAATGGGATAAATATTGCTGGATTTGGCTGATGGAGGGAACTGAGATGCTGTGATGGTTGGAGAGAAACTGGTTTGTGTGCCAAGAGATGCACTTACTCTGCCCCAGATCCTCATTTTGGTCTCTTGATAGTGTGTGTGTGTGTGTGTGTGTAGGTGTGGATATAATTATCCTATTTTGGGGGATGATGTGCTCATGGAGCTAGTCTTTTATGATGCGGGTCGTGAACCTTTTTGACGCGTGATAGAAAAGTAAAGATTTTCTTCAGGATAATTAGTTAATATTGTAAACTAGTCTAGACTAGTCTAGTGTTTAAGGTCAGTCCAGACATTCTCCCACATAAAATGACCATAAACATACTTGAATGTTCATTAATTTCCAATTAGACTGTTTAGGTGACTGGGTAAAAAATAAAATATGTTTATACTGTAATGTCATTTATTCCTAATTGTATGAATCCCTATTATTATTATTATTATTATTATTATTATTATTATTATTATTATTATTATTATTATTATTATTGAATTGATATGATATTGCATTGTAATGACACTGTGATTTACACCCCTGTGTTTAATCTCTTTCTATGTTTTTCAGCACACATTGATCACACAGTTTCTTCAGGAATTACACATCTAGTTAGAGTTACATGTTGCCAACCTGAACCCTTTTTTGTCAGTTCAGCAGTATAGTTCAACTCCTGATCTATACTGTGTGTTGGTGTTTTGACCTCCAGGGCACAGCGGCCAGCAGGGTGCGCTACAGAGTGGACCAGGAGCTGTCCCCCTACAGCGGGAGCATCTTTGACATGGAGGAGAGCTCGGGCCGGGTTATCACCAAGGTTAACCTCAACGAGGAGCCCAGCGCTGTGTTCCGGGTGGGTTCCTGTTTCACTTCTCTAAAACGCACACTTTACATTTCCATTACATTAGCGGTTTATGGTAAAACCTATTGCTAGACTTATTAATACTCGATCATGCTGAAACTTCATGCACAGGAATAACACTTGACAGTAACAATGTCTGCATGTTCAATAAGCACCGGATGATAACTGGATCATTTTTAGATACATTTTGGCTTATTAGACGTGAACAGAACGAAACCCTCGTAGAACCATGTCGGTACTTCTTACTAAATAAAATGACCTGATCCTGCAAAATGAGTTACAGTGACCCAGAGTTCAAAATTGAGGTTTTGATTCCATTGGAAAGGTGGGAAATTATGAAGTCATATCTTGAATGGTTGCCAAGATACAGCAGTTTGAATTTGCTCCCTCTGTCTTTTTCCAACTGAAAAAACGAGAAAATCATGTTTAAAGTTTTTTGCGCGTTTTTTGTTGATATCTTTAATAATCCTTAACATCCAAAGGGATACAGACAGTATTTTACAACTACATTTTAATAAAGTCATTTAAATACTTGAAGATGAAAAAAGAGAAATCGATATTTGCAGTGCTTTTTAATTTTATCGTCACAT
>JAVGVS010000231.1:362729-385506 GCA_032718565.1 Distichodus sexfasciatus | reverse complement strand
CCCCCAGAGTAACCCCCAGATTCCCCAAGCCCATAGGGCCCCCCCCACGTCTACAACAAAGACCAAAGCCGGACAGAACCGTGACCCCCACTCACACTAAGTGATGAAGCCAATCAAAGGAGCCCAGAGAGATTGGTCTAATGTGGCACCTGAAGCTGTGTCAAGACTAATATAGTCCAACAAATAATCTCTATATTGATTGATATTAAGATTATTTTTATTTTTCCAGTTCATGAGGACAGTCTTCTTAGCGATGCATAAAGCGGTGAAGGCCATGTGGACTGTGTTAACCTCTGTAGTGACACCATCTAGGTCGCCCAACAAGCAGACTGAAGGAGAGGCTGGAATGGAACATTTAAGACACTTTGATAAGTCTTCACAAATCCCATACCAGAACCTCTGAACAGGTGGACAGAACCATAGAGCATGGATGTAATTATCGGGTGTATTGCCTTGACAGTGTGAGCAATTGTTAGCAGCTGTAAAACCCATCCTAAACATGCGATGACCTGTGTAGTGCACTCTATGCAGGATTTTGTATTGTATTAATTGTAAATTGGGATTTCTAATCATTTTAAAGGTTTTTAAGCGTATCTCAGACCAGAAATTGTGATCCCAGCTGACTGATAAATCCGCCTCCCATTTTACAATAGGGAGCGATACTGACTCATCTATTTTGCAAAATGTCCTGTATATTTTAGACAATAATTTGGGGGTTTTGAGGTTAAGGAATTCTGCCACACTTGGTGGTATTTGTAATTTTATATGATTAGACTTAAATTTACTTTTTACTATAGATTTAACTTGTTGATATTCTAAAAATCTATTCTTGTTAATCCCATATTGTTTAACTAATATGTCGAACGGAATGAAGTCTGTCCCTTCAAATATATGTTCTAAGTATTTAATGCCTTTACAACTCCAGTCTGTGAAGTTTATCATATTATTGTTTAGTAATATGTCAGGGTTGTTCCAAATAGGAGTACGTTTGCATGGGATTAGTGAAGACTCAGTCATTTTAAGAAACTCCCACCATGCTGTCAGAGAAGAACTGATACTGATGCTTTTGAAGCATACGTGTCGTTTGATGATTGAGCTAATGAATGGCAGATCCGAAATCTCTATATTATTGCATAGTGCCTGTTCTACATCTAGCCAAGGCTCATCTAAGAGGGTGTGTTTTAACCAGCCTGAAATGTGTTGAAGTCTATTGGCTAAGAAATAGTGATAGAAGTTTGGCAGATCTAGTCCTCCTTTGTCCTTGGTCTTTTGCAGCGTTTTTAAGCTAATACGCGGGGATTTACCTTTCCAAAGAAATTTAGAGATGGAGGAGTCCAGAGATCTAAACCAGTCTGGTGATGGTTTACTCGGGATCATTGCAAATAAATAATTAATTCTTGGCAAAACCATCATTTTTATTGAGGCAACTCTTCCCATGAGTGATATGGGTAGGGAATTCCATCTGGCTAGATCCTCTTCTACCGTCTTTAAAAGTGGGATGTGGTTTAATTTAGTTAAATCTGCCAGTCTAGGTGAGACATTGATGCCTAAATATTTGATATTTCCAGATTGTAGTGGAGTGGAATCAGAGTTCTCGAAGGAGCAATTAACCGGAAGAACCGTAGATTTTAACCAGTTTATCGAATAATCTGAGACTCTTGAGAAGGAGTTTATTAATGTAATTACCTCAGAGAGATTGGTTTGTGAATGCTGAAGAAAAAGTAACACATCATCTGCGTATAGACTGACTTTATGTTCTACATTCTTGCATTTAATGCCTGTAATCGCTGTAGCCTGTCTAATTGCTGCTGCTAGTGGTTCAATAAAAATTGCAAACAGTGAAGGTGAGAGGGGGCATCCCTGCCTGGTGCCCCTTTTAAGACAGAAGCTGGAGGACGTTTGGTCATTTGTCTTGACACATGCTGTTGGAGAATTATATAATATTTTTAACCAATTTATAAAAGAGTTTCCGAAACCAAATTTATGTAGAACTGCAAATAAAAAATTCCAGTTCACCCTATCAAAAGCTTTTTCTGCATCTAGAGACAATATAGTAATTTTAAAGTTTTTATTGCATGAATAGTCAATCAAGTTAAGTAATCTACGTGTATTTGTTGAGGAATGCCTCCCCTTTATGAAACCAGTTTGGTCGGGATGAATTATAAGAGGGGTTATCCTCTCTATTCTTTTCGAGAGAGCTTTGCAGATTATTTTAATGTCTACGTTAATAAGGGATATTGGACGATAGCTGGTAGGCAACACAGGGTCTTTGCCTGGTTTTAGCAAAAGATTAATGTGGGCAGAGTTCATATTTGGTGGAAATCTACCCTTTTCCATGGTTTCCTGTAACATTCTGTGGAATGTTGGTTCCAGAATTGCCCAGAATTTTTTATAGAATTCTGCTGGAAAGCCATCTGGACCTGGTGCCTTTTTATTAGGCATACTGTTCAGGGCCTCCTGAAGTTCTTCTGATGTCAATGGAGAATCCAGTGCCATCGCTTGAGCGTCTGATAATTTTGGAAGAATTATATTATCAAGAAACTGATCAATTTCGTCTATAGATGGGTTTATCTGTGGTGAATATAAGGATTTGTAAAAGTCTTTGAAAGTGTTGTTTATTCTTTCAGGGTCGTATACTGTATCCCCTGTTAAATCTTTAACAGCACTTATAGTTGTTTTTTCTTTATTTATTTTTAACTGGTTAGCTAGGAATTGACCTGATTTGTTACCATATTCAAATTTTTGCCAGCGAAGTCTTTGTGCTAAGAATTTAGTTTTTTTATTAATAATTTCATTTAATTCTAGTTTTGCTTTACGTATTTTGTTTAGCATTTCCTGTTCCTGGGAGGATACATAGGCTTCTTCTAAGGATTTGATAGTTTCTTCTAATTCCTTAATACATTTATTTTCTCTTTTCTTTTTATGTGATGAGAATGAAATTATTCTACCTCTCATCACAGCTTTGCCAGCTTCCCAAAGAATGGATGCTGATGTTCCAGGCAGGTCATTATAATCTAAATATAAAGCCCACTCTTTCTCGAAATATTTAATGAAATCTTCATCTTTAAGCAATGATGTATTAAATCTCCAGTTTTTACTTGGTGGAGTGGCCTTCTTAATTATTAGAGTCAATGATTCAGGAGCATGGTCGCTGACAACTATAGGGTGTATCTCTGTGTCTGAAATGTTACTCATTAGAGAGCTGCTGGTTAGGAAATAATCCAGACGAGAGTAAGAGTGATAGACATGTGAGAAGAAAGTATATTCCCTACGGTTGGGGTGAAGAGAACGCCATGCATCACAGAGTCCGTAGTCGCTCATGTACTGTTTAACTATATTTGTGGATTGCCAGTTGCGCTGAGTTCCAGATGTACTAAGCCTGTCCATTTCCTTATTTAGTCCAAAGTTGAGGTCTCCCCCAAGAATGAGTGCGCAATCTAGGTGTTCAGAGAGTGCGGTAAAGAAAGCGTGGAAAAAGGAGGGGTCATCAACATTTGGACCATATATACTGACAATACAAAACTTTTTATTAAATATGGATAATTTAATGATTAGAAATCTACCCTCTGGATCTATAACTGTATTGAGTACTGTGAAATTAACATTTTTGTGTATTAAAATTGCTACCCCCCTTTGCCTAGAGTTGTAGCAGGCTGAGAACACATTAGGAAACTCAGTTGATTTAAGATCATCTGCAGCTGTGGCAGGTCTATGAGTCTCTTGTAATAAAACAATGTCTGCCTGTAGTTTTTTAAGCTGGCTAAATATTTTTAACCTCTTCTCTCTGGAGCCGGCTCCATTCACATTCCATGTGAGAAACCTTAGTGTGCCCATAGATGCGTGTGTGTAGCTAATGTTGCAGGCTGCGTGTGATGCTCAGATGAATGAGATGTGAGTGAGCGAGTACGCGCTTGTGTGTCTGTGTGCGCTGTGAGGTCGGAGTGGTGGCGTTGACGCTGAGTGCATGTATACATGGTCATGCCGTGCAGATATGTAAAAGTATAGGGTGTTGTGTGTGTGTGAGTAGGAAAGCAGGTGAACGGTGCAGTGAAAGAGGTAGAGAAGTGAGAAGAAGTGAGAAGAAGTGAGATAGAAAAACAAAGGAGCAAGCGGAGAGGGATGCAAGAAGAAACGTGACAGAAGCGAAAACATTATAACAATATTTAACGCTGCGGAGACTGACGGTATAGTAATTGTTATGATGCGATAAATTAGCGAATTGACATAAATAGTTAGATAGAGGTTAATGGAATAGCAAGAGAGAGGAAATGAAAATATAACGGATTCTTATCTGGGCTGGTATTAATATAACCAGGGAGTGGTGCTGGGGTCGCGGTAGAGCTGGCCGTCTACGTAGAGCCGGTCCACGGCGATGACCGCTCGGGAGCCCTTCTGGATGAAACCTCGCCGGATTGGGAACAGCACTTTGCGTCGCTCCAGGATCTCTTTGGGGAACTGGTCGTTCACGCTAAAGTCTGTTCCTCTCAGCTCCCTGCCGCGACTCTTCACCTGCTCCTTCTGCTTGAAGTGTCCGAATTTGGCCACGATGGGACGCGGCCTCGGGGCTCCAGGCCTCTTGGCTCCCAGCCGATGGACTCTTTCGAAGCGGATGTTTTCCACGGTGTCCTCTGGAAGCTTCAGGTGTGTTTTAATGAAGTTTTTGACCGTGGCTTCTGCGTCCTCTTCGGCAGATTCCGAGATACCTGCAAACACCAGGTTGTCTCTCATACTACGGGCCTGGAGATCGATGACAGTCTCTTTTATTTTTTTATTTTCTCTATTTAGCTGAGTTACATTCTCAGTTAGAGACTTGACCGAGTCCCGTAGTGTGGCGTTTTCCGCAGCGAGTGTTTCCACCTGCTGCTGGCTGAATTCCAACGATTCCCTTAAGGATTGGAATTCACGGTGCAGGATCTCGACCAGGGACAACCTCGCGTCGAAGCTGGACAACCGCTTGTCGATAGAATCCAAGATGTCGGTAAAGCTTTTACCCTCCGGCGACATTGTTTCGGGGGAATCTGCCGGCCGACTTCTTTTGGAAGACGGCGTCTCGATTTTGGCTGGGGAAGATGCAGTTTGGTTCTTCTTCATGACTATGACGTCGAAGCACCAGTCAATGTATTCCTGGAGAGTTTCCAAATTGTCCTCGCTGTCCTCGCTGTTCATTCAGTTTTTCCGCCAAGTCGCCGGCGTCTGACGTCACCTACAGCGTCATCAGCATCCTCAAGTTATGAAACCTAGTTTATAAATGAAGAAGACGAGGGTGGAAAGCAGAAGCGTCAGTGGGGATTAGAGCATCTTAACAGGCCAGACACATACATGCTGCTTTACACACTCACACACACACTTTGACACACACACACAGACACACTATTACATACTCTCTCGTGGCGTTGGCTGGTCTGGTCTGGGCTGCCAGCTCCGGTTAATTCACATCTTTGTTGTGCTCGAGGCTGCTGTAGTTTTGACACTTGGATTGACACACAGATGGATAGATGGATAAATTGATGGATGGATGGATTAATGGATAGACAGTTAAATGGACGGCTGGATGGATGGATGGATGAAGAAACAGAGTTACAGATATAGAAGGAAGATAATGGATGGATAGACAACTGGATGGATAGATAAACAGACAGACAGATAGATTGATTGATTTCTTGATGGATGGATGGACAGATATATAGACAGACATTGAAACAGCAGACAGAAAGAAGGCAGAGGGATGGATGGATATATGAATGGATATTGGATTGACAGACAGACAGATTTAACAGACAGATGATTGGATGATAAATAGATAAACAGACGGAAAGATGGACAATGAAACAGACAGACATACAGAGGGCCAGAGGATAACGGTTGGATGGATAAATAGACAGACAGAAGGAAGGGTAGATAGATAGATAGATAGATAGATGGATCCATCTCTCTCTCTCTCTCTGTCTGCTGCTCCTGCGTTCTCACCACACTTCCACAGACAGAAGGAAGGGTAGATAGATAGATGGATCCATCTCTCTCTCTCTCTCTCTCTGTCTGCTGCTCCTGCGTTCTCACCACACTTCCACAGACAGAAGGAAGGGTAGATAGATGGATCCATCTCTCTCTCTCTCTCTCTCTCTCTCTCTCTCTGTCTCCTGCTCCTGCGTTCTCACCACACTTCCACAGTTGAAGTCGTGTGTAATTAGCCGTCAGTGTGAGATGAGCTTCTTCAGAGCAGAAAAACAAAATATTTCAATTAAAAATTCACACATGAAGCCGGGTTTTATTGTTCTGTGCTCGTTAAGACACTGATGTGCCGCTAATAACAGACAGTTATTAGCTCATGTAGTGTAGTGTAGCTCATGCTGTGGAGCCTAGAGGAGTGTGTTTAGTTTTTGTATGTTCAGTGTTATATTGATATTTAACATGTAAAATGTTGCTTTAAGTGTAAGTTGTAGAAACAGAATTGAGCAGAAGTGATGAAGTTAAAAAGTTTGAGTTGATAAATTATTCTGTTTTACTTTACTTTTCATTTGTGTTCATGTCTTCACTTGAAATAATTTGCTTCAAATATTATTCAAACAAAGTACTTTTTACAGCAAAATAAATCATCTTAATTAGGAGTTAAACACAAGATGAGAAACATTTGGTCCAAGTTAAGGATGTGAATTTGTAATTAAAATGAAATATTTATTACTACATTTACTTTAGTAATTGCATTATTACAAGATTAAATCCGTGTGCAAATGTGTTTTAGGAGGAATATTTTCAGTATAAACTAATCATTTGTTTGATGTGTGTGAAATCTGTTAAATTGCCTGCTACCACATTAAGGATAATTATTAGGCTGAATGGATTGTAATTAGTAGTTGATTTGACTAAAAGTATTTTTCAGGATAATGAGCTGTGAGGTTCCTGTGGAGCTGCTGTGTGTTAGTGTACAGCTGCCCTCATCACCGGGGCAACAGCAGCATCACCCGAGCTGGAGCAGGTTACCATATGAGGAAATGTGCTGAAAATGCTGAGAGTTTACAACACGGATGTGACAAATAACCGATATCAATCAGGGATCAGTTTAAATGTAAAATAAGTGAGTGCACTGATACAGACTCTTGTCTACGTGCCGTACTCCAGGTATCTAGATATATGCATCAGCTTGTCTCGCCTTGGAGAGATGCTCAACCCTAGCTTACATAAGAGGGAGAGGAGAGAACGGTGAAGTGACAGCTCTCACATCCGCCTCTCGTTTGGTCCGAGGTGATGCTGATGTTTATAGGACATCTTCTCTCCCTCGCGCTGGCTTCCCTCACCTCTGCTCTTTAGCGATTTGATCTGTTAGTCATGTTAGCATGCAACTTTCATTTACTGCAAGATAAAACAATTTTTGCTACTTTAATCTCTAACTGAGTGATTATATGTCATTGTGAAACACAGCACACACTGCACCACAACCACATGAGCTCTGCATTTGATCCATCAATGAAGGGGCAGTGGGCAGCTGACATGGGCAGCACCTGGGAAGCAGTAGCTTGGGGATGGTCCTCAGCAGTAGCTTGCTCATGAGTACCTCAGTGGTACCCTTACTGCTTTTGGAACTTGAACCGGTGACCTTCCGATCACTGGGCAAACTCCCTAACGTTACACTACCAACTACCCCAAGTGGTTTTATGAGTTTTCAGTGTTACAGCCTGGACTTTTATGTTGTTCAGATTAACCCCAAACTGTAAATTTTAACCACGACTGTGTTTAAGAGTGAATGTGTTAAACACCACACAAGATTCATCTGGTCCAACGTAAAAACATTAGTTCAGTTGCTGCCTTACAATTTCCAGACAGATGAAACAGGGATATTCCACTTGTTTCATTATATCAAGTAATTTCTGTAAGAAATCCCCATTTGGTGTTTTATTAATAACTTTACATTCCACATCAATGTTATATCTGATTTATCTGGTTGTATATTTGTGGGAAGATCTGCAATATACTGATATTTCACCATTTTTATTAAAGGTGAGGTGAGTCAAACGTGTGAATGGACCCACTTAACTTTTTCAAAATCTTCCAATTAAACTCGAGTTGCATTTTAATAACATGATATAGATTATCAAAACATTCTATATCCTGGAAGGGAAAAGGCCCTCATCTGTTAGCGAGTGAATGAGTGAACGAGTGGAGTCTCAAGCAGTTTCTCAAGGACGAGGCCGTGGTTTTTGTGAGTGTTACAGTCACAGGTTGTTGTGTGCTCATGAGATCTGCTTTAAGGGCATGGATGTGACTGATAGTGGGATTGGAGCTGTGTTGAAAAGGAATCAAAATCAGGGTTGAAGCAGCTTGAGCCGTTATAAATTTGGAATAATGTGCCCTGGGATCCCAAATGCTTTCATACCAAATACAAGTTGATGAGACATGAGTTTAGCACTGCAACTGAGTTTTTCTTCTTTAAAATATTACCAAAATGATTTTCCAACTCATACTTCTCTTCGTGAGTACTATACTCTCAGCGGAATATTTAACCACGGATATGACTTTCAGAAACGTTGTCCAGCTGGAAGAGCCCCATTAGCTCAGGAGCTCCCATGCTGCTTTCTATAACTTCTAAAATGGACTTCCTCGTGTCCGTGTCTGCATGTATTTGCCGAGACTTCACCTGCACTCGAGCCGAGACTGCTCTGAAAGCTGCCGTTTGGAGTGGAGCTGCTGGAAGAGTTAAGCCGAGTTCCGGGTGGAGATAAAGCGGGAGGTTATACGTGTAAATCCCACCTTGCAGCTCACGCTGGAGGCCTTTCTTCACGCTCGCCTCACACTCGGGCCGGAGAATTGCAGCCGGAGAGTGAAGTGTGTGAGACTGTTGATGTTTGGTGTTGATTTGTGTGTGTTTTGTGCTCAGGTTCAGCCCGGTGAGTGAGAACGCCCCGATCGGCCGGGCGGTGGGCATGATCCTGGCAGCGGCGGTCAACACCACCATCTTCTACTCCATTGTGGGAGGCAACGACGGCGGTGAGGAACACACTGCAGCACACCACCAGAGCTCTGTAATCCATCAGTCAGTTGTTCCTTACAAAACCTGAAAAGGGTGGTGGTCAGGATGCTCGCCTCAGGACCAAGAGACTGAGGACCGCACAGCACAGCACACAGTCCACCACATCCACATGTGAGCTCTGTATTTGAGCCGTCCGTGAAGGAGCAGTATGGGCAGTACCCGGGGAGCAGTGCTTAGGGATGGTACCTAGCTAATGAGTACCTCAGTGGTACCTTTACCGGTCCAGGATTCAAAACAATGACCTTCTGATCAACTGCCCCAGTAGAGACCGTTCATGAATCAAACAAATCCAAATTTCCCAATTTTCACTACTGTCTGCACTGTTCAGTACTGCTTCTCACTTATCACGGTTTGCCAGAACATAACTTTTGTTCCACCAAGATTGTTATGAAGAGCTATGAACCTTCACTGGTCTTACAGTTTGATTCGATTAGGATTATGTGGTCAACGATTCGATTCGATTCAATTTGATATGATACGATATCTCAATGTATCATGCTTCAGCCCATCAAGTGTTCTACATTACTTCACGCTGCATGCAGATTGGGCATGGATTACAGATCATGCAGCCATAGTTACCACAAGGACATTCTTTTTAACGAGAACGTTTATGCCGTAGACAGAACGCCACCAAGCAATGCCATTATGATGTAATCCAGGGGTTTTCAACTGCTTCTGTCCCAGGGACCACCACTCAGGTTAAGCAGTGTGAGTGTGGGAGGGAGTATTTTATTATTTTTTAGATATTTGCATTAAATTCATTATTCATAAAGATACCCAAATCATCTGGAAATGTTTTAAAAAATCAATAAAAATGAAATAATTTAAAAAAAGTGATTTCAGTAGTGAAACTGGATTGAATCTCTAGGACCACCTGCAATGCTGCTGCTGACCACCAGGGTGCAGCGGATCACCAGTTGAAAACCCCCGATGTAATCGATTATGGTCTGCCACTGCATCCATGCAGAACTGTCAGAATTTCAACATCCCTAATGTAGAGTGCAGGGAAAGACCTACCAGCATTTCTAGACACACTCACTCACTCACTCACTCACTCCTCTTGGGGAAGTTCAATTATCACATGGTTCACAAATAAACAGAAATACATCCAACCATAAAAACATGCAACAGTAAAAGCTCAAGTCACTGGCTAGTGTGTACAGTGAAGAGGACTGGTCAAGGAAAGTGGTCACTAAAAACATGCGTCAAGTTGATTAATAAATAAACAAATAAATAAACAAAATAGGTTAATAAAAGTAAACATTACATGTAAATGTGTCACAGTAGCGTAGTTGAGTCATTGAAAGGCCTGATGGCTGTGGGGATGAATGACCTCCTGTATATTTGTGTGACGGATATTTTCATTGTCGTCCATTTCCTCACCACCTCACGCCCTGTGGAACTTCCTGGTTCTCGTGGGAGCGTGAGGGGTTCTACCACTGGCGGGGTTTGGAGGGTGGTCAGTGGGGTGAAACCGTATAGATTTTTAATACTAAAACTGTGTTTTATCTGCACAGAAGGCATTTGGGTGAGGGATAATGGTTTTGGGTTATTGTTTGTTTTGTATTTGTTGCTGTAGTTTATTGTTATTTTGTATAACGACATTGATATTCAGTTGAGTGGTTTATTTTTGGTAGGGGAGTTGAGTTGCCTAGTGGGCGTGGTCTTGGTCTGTATTAGACCCTGTGGTCTCAGTATGAGGGAAGGAGAATAGTACTTATTGAAGAGGCATGTTGATGGCAGCTGTGAAGACTGTGGTAGTCAAGAGTCCATAGCACATCTACACGCTCCTAAATACCACAAAAACAGACAAAGATTAATTTCACAGCAGGAAGGAAAACAGGTGAGGTTAAACCTACAGGACGTATTAACAAAGAGGCTGAGGTGAATCCTGCTTTAATTTCTTATTCAGTTTCAGGAAGACAAGACTAATTTAGTTTAGTTTTTTAGTGTTTAATCTGGGAGGCTAGACTCAAGTACCACACTCCCGTCCAGTTGGTGGCAGTAATGATCCATTAAAGTTGGTTGACAACAGCCATAAAACCTGAAGAAGAGGATGAGGATGAGGATGAAGAGTGAGTCTGTGGAGGACAGGAAGTTTTGTTCAGGGTCTGGAAGACATAGCCTGGCAAGCTCTGTTTGGTGTTTGTGCATGTTTGGGTTTTGTTTGTGAGGTGGGCAGCCTTCATCGGACGGATAATATTTGCACAATTTTTAAGTAGAACAGAGAAAGGGAAAAATAAAAACACTTTTGGTGGAAACCTTTCTGAGCCTCTTCCGTCTGCTCCCCTGCTGACCATCCGCTCACCGCAGTAAGAGAGCTACTCTATCTTAGTTTTTGCCAGACTGCTCCTGTTCAGTAAAAAAGGAATTTCAGCGTTTTTTGTTTTATTTTTATATTTTTCACATGAAGACAAAATGGCAAATCAGAAAACACTTTAACTGCATAATGTTGTGTTTAACTTCTGAAGACTAATAAAAAACTCCACTTATGTTTTACTTTGTACAATTCTGTATATTATTACATTCTCCAGTTTTTTGCCAACTTGGTTTGGAGCCACAACCATAAAGTTTATTTTGACTTTAACTTTAGCTCATAGGGCCAGTTTCCCAGTCAAGGATTAAGCCTAGTCTTAGTCTAACTTTGAGTTTGAATGGCAAATCTCCATTGGTGCTACAACTTAGTCCAAAACTAGGCTTAATCCATGAGCAAGAAACCAGTTGAGTGTGGTGACAATAAACCAGATAATGCAGGAGTGAAAGTGAAATTGAGTCATCATTTTCTTAATCCTCTCTTTATCTCATATCTGTTGTGTGTCTTGATTGCAGGTGTGTTCCGGGTGGACAACCGCACCGGCATCATCTACACCGCCAAGCTGCTGGACTACGAGACGGTCACCAGCTACGAGTTGCGAGTGCAGGCCGACTCTCTGGCTCTCGTCCTCGCGAACTTGCGCGTGCCTTCCAAAAGTCAGTACCTACACCAAGCTCTCTAGATCTTTCAGTATGACTTCTTAGACTCGCTACCAAACCCTGACCCTTACAACCGTGGTCAGATTAGCTTAACTTTTAAAAAATAGAATGGTGGTGGTTATGGTTAAGTGATAGGATGCTTCCCTCTGGACCAGAAATGTAATTTTTAATGTTTTGTTAATAACTAGTTAAACATTTTAAACATTCTTTTAGTTTTAAACCATTTAGTGTTTAATTTCTGGTCAAAATAGACTTTGCTGGGTTTGTTACTTTAGCGAGGTGAAGAGACTGTTGAGGTTTAGTTAGTTTAGTTAGTTAGTTTAGTTAGGTGAAGAGACTGTTGAGATTTTGTCAGTCTCTCTGCTCACACTGCTACTGGGTTCTGGAAACCTGCTGAAATGATCTCTACACACACACACACCCCAACCCACGCCCCCTGCTAAGCACTTTTATTAAAACTTTATTGATGTGCATTAAAAAGATGAGAGTGGAACTGGGTTTGAATCACCCACCGAAGACTGACATCTAATTAGTCAGACACACACACACACACACACGCCTACACCTAGACGCATTAACGCGCTTCACCACAAGTAACAGCCTGCACTTAATACCGTGTTGTTAATGGCGTGAACCAGTTTAGAGCGGGTGGTGGGGTTTTTATTCCTGCGTGGGGAATGAAAACGCACTTAAAGCCCACTGTGGAACTCAGCGTCCTCACTGGAGAACTCGCTCTGCTTAATAACACTGCATGCACCCTGGAACTGCAGCAGAGTGTGTGTGGGAATGTTTGTGTGTGGGTTGGACTGGATGCCTTTAGGTGTGTCTCAGCACTCCTGTGTGTGTGTTGAACAGTGTGTGTGTGTGTGTGTGTGTTTGTAAACCTCCCAATATGGGGACTTTGGCCTGATTTTACACCAACAGGGTGAAAGTGAGTGATTATTTGTCATTGTGAACACAGCACATAGTGCACCACCATGAAATACATGAAGGAGCAGTGGGCAGCTGACATGGGCAGTGCTTGTGGACAGTACCTTTCTCATGAGTACCTCAGTGGTACCTTTACCGGTAACCCTCAGATGACGGAGCGAACACCCTAACCGTTACACCACCAGCAGCCCCAGTGGGAACGTGTGTCACGATGAAGACGTAAAACCAAGTCCCCACAAAGTTAATCACTGCAACAATCCTATTACTTGGAGATTAACCTCCCCTTACCAAACCCTAACATCTAAAGGCTCCATCATGCTCATATCCTTACTAGTGGGTGTGAGCTTACTTTACTCATTTGGAATTTGATCTGATTACACACCAGCAAAGTGGGGACAGCTGTCATTATTAGGACATAAAACCCCCATTTTTATTCAAGCTGAACAACTCCCTTTAAAAACTCAGTCCCCATAATGTTCGTATTCCTAAAATGTGTGTGTGTGTGTGTGTAATATGATGTATGGTGGGTAGTTTGTCCTGTCCCCTGCTGCTGTGTGTTTTTGTGCTGCAGGTTGAGTCTGGCTTTGTGTACATACTTATTCTGCTCACCTCTAACTCGCTCTGTGACAAATAGCTTCAGCGTTTTCCCACTCTGAGAGCTGCTTCTGGTCTAAACCCTCTCTCTCTCACGTGTGTGTGTGTGTGTGTGCTGAACAGCCAACACAGCCAAGGTGTTTATCAGCGTGCAGGATGAGAACGATCACCCTCCGGTCTTCACTGAGTCCCTCTACATCGGGGGAGTAACTGAGGACACCAAGACCTTCACCTCAGTGCTCAAGGTTATTGTGAGTATCGCTGTTTGTGTGCGAGTGCGTGTCCGTGTGTGTGTGTGTGTGTGTATTGTGTTTGTAGTATGTCATGCACTACACTGCAAAAAATCATTGTCAGAAAATAAGACAAAGAAAAGGATAATAAGAAAAAAGTTTCCAGAATCAAGCAAAATTATCTGCCAATATAGTGAGAAAATTTATCTTGAAAAAAATCTTTCCATTTTTCCATGTTTTTAGCTTTAATATTCTTAAAATCAGCAAAGTTGTTATGAATTTCTTAACTCATGAGCATGAGAACCTGTCCGTTCTCTTAATTAAATTTCTTATTTCATTTTAAGACGTTCTTATAATCAGTAAATCTTTCTTAAGGTAATTGTAGCCAACGTTTCTTAAAATTAGGTTATTTATCTCACACATACAAGTCTAGTCAAGTCAGTTATTCTTAAAATTAAAAAAAAAAAAAAACAAGATCTATCTTTTCTTTTTAAGATTTTCTGGCTTGTTAAGATTTCATCTTTTGCAGTGTAGATATTGTATCAGTGGAGATCAGGGTCTCGCTGCATTAAATCTGGTAAATCAAACAAGTCCAAATCCTGACACATGGAGTATTTTCCACTTTTTAATACGATAAAGAAAATAAAACAGGAAGAAATTAACCAACCAACAAACAAACCACCAAACCAACCAGCCACAAATATAAACCCACCAGCAAAAAATACATTCACAGTTGCTAGTGTAACAGCTAGTGAAAATGAGAGTTTATTTGTCCTTGTGAACACTGCACACAGTGCACCACAGTTAATTGTGAGCTCTGCATTTGACCCAACCGTGAAGGAGCAGTGGACAGCTGACATGGGCAGCACCCGGGGAGCAGTTCTCGGATGGTACCTTACTCGTGAGTACCTCACTGGTACCTTTACCGATTTGGGATTTGAACTGGTGACCTAATCGTTACGCTACCAACTGGTTAGGGAGTTCTGGTAGCACTGAGGTACTCATAAGCAAGGTACCGTTCCCGAGCCACTGCTTCCCGGTCGCTGCCAAAAGATGCAAATACACAAGATTTTGCCCATAAAAGTTCCACTGCACGCTCAGAATTTTGGCACAAAAATAACATGGAACACTTCTGCCGGGCCGTCTGCACCTCCGCACTTTTGGCGCGTCTTGTTTCTGTAAGTTTTTGCGGTAGGAAGGCTTGTGTTGTTGGCTCATCAATCCCGGTCCGGGAGGCCGATATCCAGCTGCTTTTCCATCTGAGCCACTCTCTGATGAGCCTCGCCTGCTCTCAGGTGCTAACTGAGCGTGATGGACCGGCCTGGCGGGAGGCAAACCCTGCTGGACGCTGGACCTCCAGCCGGGAAATTTATGATCCCTGTTGCAGGAGCTCCGGAATGTCGAGGCCGAGCAGTGGTGGGGAGAACTCATGTCCTGTATGGAAAAGATTCATATAAATTAGAAAAGATTTCTTTAGGTTTTAGGCTTTATGTGAATCAGGTAACATTAAGACACATAGACTTCAGTACACAAGTACACATACACATATATATATATATAAACATATACAGTATATATATATAAACATATAAGGAAAGTCAAAGTCAAAGTCAACTTTATTGTCATCTCTGCTATATACTGTACAGATACATAGAGAGACGAGACGACGTGGCTCCAGGTTATTTCCAAACAAAACAAAGAACAGTAGAACAGAGAATAAACAGGCAGTGGCACGACTAGGCACATGGAATAAACAATAAATAAGTAGAAATACTAAAATATACATTAAACAATATACATTTTAAACCAGACAATATACAATATACATTTTAGACTAGACAGGGAGTTTTATATATAATTAGAGGCTAGAAATAAACATAGAGGTAAACATGTTTGTCAAGTCAGGATGCAGTATTCTTAACAGGTTGAAATTGACATTTACACTGAGTGTGCAAGAGGTAGAGTTATAATAGACAGATACTATATCCGGACTATTTTCAAGTACAATGTTTAGTATATGTGCAAATATGCAAACATTTAAACAGGTGCAAACTGACATTTTACATTGGATGTGCAGGAGGTAGAAGGTTATAATATGACAGATACTATATTCGGCTATTTATGTGTACAATGTCCAGTGTATGTGCAAACATTCGTAAAGCAGCATATAATGTTTGTGCAAATAAGTGGCAGCAGTGCAGTATCATAACAGTAGTTATTGTGCATCAAAGTGACAGTGGTGTGTAAAGTAAGGTGCAGTAAAGTGCAGTGGTGCAACAGAAGCAGTTTCTTCACAGTCCAGGTGTGTGTGTGGGGGGAAGTGTGATGGCAGGGAGTGAGTTCAAGAGTCTGATGGCTTGTGGGAAGAAGCTATCACGCATCCTGGAGGATCGAGACCTGATGCTGCGAAATCGTCTGCCAGATGGAAGGAATGAAAAGAACAGTTATCCTACATTAATGTGGTGTCGCATGTGCCTTTCATATTAAATATTGAGCTGCTGGTGGTCAAGTGGTTAGATACTCACTCCTGGACTAAGAGGTTATGGGTTCGAATCCTACGTCCAGCACTACCGCCACCAGTGTCAGTTGGTAGTGTAACGGTTAGGGTGTTCACCTTGTGGTCGGAAGGTCGCCAATTCAAATCCTGGGCTGGTAAAGGTACCACTGAGGTACTCATGAGCGAGCGCTGCTCCCTGGGCTGCCCACTGCTCCCTCACAGATGGGTCAAATGCAGAGCTCACGTGGTCGTGGTGAGTGCTGTGCTGTGTTCGCAATGACAAATAATCACTCACTTTTACTGTTCACTGGGTTCCTGAGTAAGAGCCTTAACCCCAAGTTGCTGCAGGGAGACTGACCCTGAAATTGGGAAATGGAAGTCGCTCTGGATGAGAACATCTGGTAAATGCTGGAAATGTTAATATTGATGCATATTGATATTTATCATAAATATTACTTTTAGGCCATTTTAAACAAATCAAGTAAATCCAAGACAACCACATTACTCTCCTCATCTGGTGTAGAGCATACAGCAGTGATGTATCAGTTGTTTCAGTAATCGGCGTGTATTCAAGATTAATATTAAAGATGACGGCATGTCCCAGAGTGGAACTTTCTTTAAGGCTGAGCTCTTTACAGACAACATCTAAATGCATTTCTGTTTATCTTGCTTCTCAGAATTTATTCTCAGGCAGAATCTTAATGTCTACAATTACAGGTCGTCTCTGTCCAGGATTTTAATTTTTATTGTCAAAATGTTTATTAATTTTGCCAATTTAAACAAATCAAATAAATTTCAAGATTTCTAGATTCTTTATTTGTCACATGCAAATTATACAGGTACAACATGCAGTGAAATGTATCCTGATCCACTCTTTGACCGTGCAAATTAAGAAAGATAAAATAAAAATAAGAATAATGACATACAAATACAAACTTAAAATAACTTAAGAATACAGATAATATAAAACAAACACCATCTTACATCTAGATTTTGCATTTGGTAAGTTTGGATTTCTTGAGGGTTTGTCGTAAGTAATCACACCAAAAGGAAGTAAATACATAAGTCAAAAGTAAAACAAAACTGCAGCACATAGATTATTGCTGCAGAGTTTATGATTAAATCATTTCACGAGAATTCATCTCTATATTCAGCTGATTAGAATGTAAAATGGGGGTGTTGGCAGGGGGCCGGCGATGTGAATATAATTGTGTGTTTTTATGAAATGTGAGAAGGCTGAGGGTTTTTAGGAGGGAACTCATGCCACTAATGGATTCAATGCTAATTTCCCGCAGTGCGCTTATGGGAATCTCGGGGTTCTTTTACCCTCAAGAGGTTTCCCAGATTACCATATTCACCAGTTGGAAATTACCAGTGCGAACGGGTGTTAATTAGCACCAGAAATCCATTTAGAAATGACATTTGAATTAGTTGTAGGTTGTTGCTGAGAGGCGGGAGATGTTATTATTTCTCTTTGAGGTGTAGCTGTGTTTTACCAGCACCTAGATTACAATAACTGAATTATTCCAAGTGTTTAAAAGATGTTGTGTGTGTGTGAGACTCTCTCATTCAGCTTATTACTGCACCACAATCCTGATGGCTTTTGTAGTGTCTGCTGCTGATGGAGGATCAGTTTTATTTGTCATTGTGACCACAGCACAGCACACAGTGCACTACAGCCAAATGTGAGCTCTGCATTTGACCCATTCTTGAAGGAGCAGGGGGCAGCTGACGTGGGCAGCACCTGGGGAGCAGTGCTTGGGGACGGTACCGTGCTCACGAGTACCACAGACCTTCTGATCAAGGGGTTAACTCTCTAAGCATTACACTACCGACTGTGCCATTGTGCAGACCCTCCAGGATTTCACGATGTTGCGATCGCCACTATTAACACAAATTCAGTCCCCGCAAAAATTCATTAGCAACGTGCAACATTTCCACACATTTTGATCAGTCATTGTCGTTTCCCGCAAAACGTTGAGTCATAGCCAGCTCACTTCCTTGTTACGTTTAGAAGATGCAGGAAACGCGTGATAAAAACGCCTCACATTTCCCTTCAAATATAACTCAATGTTTAATGGTTAATAAAATATTAGTGCTTTTGTTCCTTCATTTTAATTCATTGTTGAAGAATCACTGCAATCTTCAATGCAATTCTTCACGAAGCTGCCACAAAATCAGGCATTTTAGACCGCGACAATCTCCAAAAAGGCCTGCGGAATGCTGGAGGGACGGGTTGTGGTGCACGGTCGGCTGTGCTGTGGTGTGTTCACAATGACAAATCACTCACATAATGCTGAGGTCACGCTGATGTTTCTGATGAGTGTGTGTGTGTGTGTGTGTGTGTGTCGGTGTTCCAGGCCACGGATAAAGACACGGGTAACTACAGCAAGATGGCGTACAGGCTGATCATCCCTCCCACGGCCGAGGGGCAGGACAGCTTCGTCATCGAGACCTACACCGGCATCATCAAGTCGGCCATCATGTACCGCAACATGCGCCGCTCCTACTTCAAGTTCGAGGTGATCGCCACCGATGACTACGGCAAGGGTCTGAGTGGCAGTGCCCAGGTGGTGGTGAGTTCAGGGGGTTTACTCTCTATTGCTGGGTCTCGGTTAGGTTTGTGAGAGTGGACGGAGTTTTACTGTTTATTTTGCTTAACTCTTATGAATAGGAGATTTGATCTGAGATTTGGCTGATTTCGGGGGCTATGTGAGGACATTTTTGTATTTTGAAAAGCTAAATGAAGTTTGGTTGATTGTGTAGCTCATGATTAGTGTTGGCTGTAGCTGCAGCAGGGCTTCATGATTTCATGATTAATTGAACATTTTACCTTGATAACCATTAATGAACAGTTGGTGGTGTAACGGTAGGGTCACATTTCGCCTGGTTAATTTACCCCTGAGGTACTAATGAGCAAGGTACCGTCCCCAAGCACTGCTCCCCGGGCGCTAGTTAGCTGCCCACTGCTCCTTCACAGATGGGTCAAATGGACGTCACATTTGGTTGTGGTGCACTGTGTGCTGTGGTGTGTTCACAATGACAAATAATCACTCACTTTCACCTATAATGTGTTGGGTTTTTTTATGTGGAGTCATGTGATGACACGCACAACAGCAACACACGGCCGTCTGTCTGTCCGTCCATCTCTCTATCCCTCATCTCTGTCTATCCTACTGTCCTTCTGTCTTTCTCTCTTTGTGTTTGTAAGTGGACACTACATGACCACACACTGGGGGCAGCAGGAGCAGAGTTTCTATATTAATCTCAATGTAATCATCATGTGCAGGATTAAGTTAGGGTTATGGTTTGTGAATGATTATTAGTGCAGCCCTGAGCTGTAGGGATATTTAAGTCTTGTCACTGTGGGAGTCAGTATGGGTGTATCTCACCAAGACAGCAAGCCACCAGTGTGTGTGTGTGTGTGTGTGTGTGTGTGAGAGAGAGAGAGAGTGGGAGATTAACAGACAGAGTGGAGTTGTTATGCTTCCGTCAGTCTGAACTGTATTTGTTTTTAATATACGGTCCTGAAGCTGTTATTATTTTGTGATTTTCTACATTACTGCCTTGAATGTTTTATGGATAAAGTTTACAGCTTTTACATGAATTATGAAGGCCCTTCACTTTGGGTCGTCACCGTATCTAAGGAAGATGAAGGTTGTGATTCATGAAAAGTCACGTCACTGAATAATTTAGAGTGGAGTTTTAATCAGATGAGGGAATACAGCGCACAGCAAAGCACACTGATGTGGAGCTATGATCCAATTAGACTGCGAGTGGAGTGTGTTTAAGCTTGATAAACATTCTGGTGTCTGTGTGTGTCTGTGTGGGTATTTACGCAGACTTGTGCCTACAGACTTGTTAGTACAGCGTTACATTTACATTTGTTTAGCGCAGAGTGAATCACTTTTCCTCTTAATCGTGTTTTTCTGCTGCAGAGGCTGAGGTCCTATCTAATCTGTGGAGCTAATACGTCTCTAATTAAATAAAAGGGGCTGTGAGGATTGGAGAGTCACCTCCGTCTGGGTGTGTGAGATGAAGTGAGGTGTGTGTGTGTGTGGAGTAATTTCCAGTGTGTAACAGAAGGCAGTGTAGTAGGAGGAGGAGGAGGAGGTTTTATTTGGGTTCAGTTCCAGGTCTCTACATCTCCATCGTCCTGTAGCATAAAGAGGGCTGCAGAGACCGTAAACACCGGTCAATAAAACTCCCTCTCTGTCTCTCTGTCTCTCTCCCCCATGTCTCTCCATCATTCTCTGTCTCTCTTCATGTTTCTTACGCACTCCCCCTGCTGTCTCTCTTCTCCACGTCTCTCTCTCCCCTCCCTCTCTGTCTGCCTCTCCTCGCTGCCCTGATTTATCTCTCCTTTTTCATTTCTCCCTCTCTCCACTTGCTCTACCTCTCACCATCTTTTCTAACCTCTCCCCCTCTCCCATTCTCCCTCATAACGTCTCTCTCTCTCTCCCCCTTCTCATCCCTAACCTGTCTGTCTCTCTGTCTCGTCTCCAGGTGTCGGTGGTGAATGCGTTGGACATGCAGGTGGTGGTGTCCAATGTTCCGCCCACGGTGGTGGAGGAGAACAAGGAGCAGCTGGTCAGGTGAGGCAGCTTTACCCTGACATGAGCCTGCGTTCAGCTCACACTCCACTAAACACCATGCTCATTTCTCCCAGTAAGGCTGTAGGAACGCTGTACACTCAAACTTCAGCTCATGGTTCAGTGCGTTTACACGAACGGCGTTTGACAGTCGCTCTCATCCACAGAGACTTACATTCACTAAATTACTGGACAGTTTCCCCCTTGGGTCGAGGGTGTGACTTACTCTCCTGGGAGATACGTACATATTTACATGTACAGCGTTATCCTGAGTGATGTACATCAGTGCTTTATAGCCCACGCAGATCTGTAAACCTGGACTTAAATCATCAGTTAAGTTACACACACTTACAAACCCTGTCCAGAAGACGTCAGTAGTTAGTGTACGGTCTACTGGAGAGCATGAAAGACAGTAAGGGGTAAAGTTTCTCATTTTATTAAAGATATAAACAATATTTAAAGGTCTGTGCTTCATCTTTATAGAACATTTCTTTTTATGCAATATTTCCCCTTATTTGTGGACTCCAGTGTAAAATTCTCAATTAAACTCTGAAAGTGTCTTAAATCCTTAACCAAGAGACATTAAATTTAATATTTCTGCTATTTAATATGAAAACTTGTTTAATTAGACACTTCAGTTTCATCATTAAAACTTTTTAGATATGAGAAAACCATACACTACACTGTAATACGATTTTCCATTCACGTCGTCATAAATAAAATTCATACATTCTACAGCACTGATTCACACACACACCATCACACACATTTCATAACAAGACACACACATACACACACACACACACACACACAGCAGCTCATGTAGACGTCAGAGTACACTCACAAACACACTGCAGCATGTTACACATCAACACACTCCCACCGGTGAGTATAACCTGTAGCAGAAACGTCACTGTGTCAGTCGTACCATATAAATAAAGTCACTTGGGATAATGTTGAACTTTAAAAAGTGCTTTTGAAAAAGAATCATTTGCTCTCGTTCATAAATGTTTTAAGTTCCTTAAATTAAAGTTCATGAGATTTTCAATACAAATCCATATTTGAGTTGTATGCGTGCATTGTTACACCCCTTCAGTGTTTTCTTGCTTTTTATTTTGCACCATTCTGCCTTGTTACGTTACTATCAGTTAGTGTTTTTGCGTGAACATCGTCCTGCGTGGTGTTGACACTCGGGAACGCTGCTGTGGATTTCGACCTCCTGGCTGTACACTGTCCTTCCCTCCTCAGGTTTCTAACTCCACACAACACACAATGTGATAAAATGAAAGGGGCTTCAAACCGGGATTTAAACATCACAAACCTGCGTCTGCTCCCCGAGCCAGTCCATCAGTAGCCATTTGAAAAATCCCCGTGAGAAGCTCCTCAGGCTCGCTTCTCCACGTGTTGAAATATATTTTGTAGTGTCGGATGTGGAAAGCAGCAGCGGACGTGTCGTGAGATTTTGACAGCGTCAGAACTTAATCTCAGACTTGTGCTATCACAGAGCTAACAAATCGGATTTGGGTGAGCCGTCACGTTACATGTTCTGAGATGTGAGATTTTGGTCTCACCACCAAAGAATTCATTCAAGTTTTGTGATTTCTGGCTGTTTATATGTGTGTGTGCGTGTGTGTGTGTAAAGCTTTGCCAGACTAATGACAAGTTTTAAAACCCATTACAACCAACCAGATGTCACTATATTCAGTTCCAGAGAAATCTTTTCTGATGTCCTTGTGGAACTGTATAATCACCCTTATCCCACGTCAAGCTGGAGAAGATTTTCAAGAAAGAGTAAATTTTGTCGAGCATAAGGTGTTGAATTAAATATTATATTTTAAAAAAGATGTATCATTTCAACACCCCAGTCACGGCATATGAAGCTGTGGAACGCTTTTGTGCTTTTATGATGTTAAATCATTTTTAAAGCAGCCTTTTGACG
>JAVGVS010000231.1:320229-352729 GCA_032718565.1 Distichodus sexfasciatus | reverse complement strand
GAGAGAGGGGAGGGGGATGAGAGAGAGAGAGAGAGAGCAGAGGGAGGGGGAGGAGAGAGAGAGAGAGAGAGAGAGAGAGAGAAGGTAGGAGGGAGGATGAGAGAGAGAGAGAGAGAGAGAGAGAGAGAGAGAGAGAGAGCAGAGGGAGGATGGGAGAGAGAGAGAGAGAGCAGGAGGGAGGGATGAGAGAGAGAGAGAGAGAGAGAGAGAGAGAGAGAGAGAGAGAGAGAGAAGGAGGGAGGGGATGGGGAGAGAGAGAGAGAGAGAGAGAGAGAAGAGGAGGGGAGGAGAGAGAGAGAGAGAGAGAGAGAGAGCAGAGGGGAGGGGATGAGAGAGAGAGAAAGCAGGGAGGGGAGGGGAGGAGAGAGAGAGAGAGCAGGAGGGAGGGAGTGAGGAGAGAGAGAGAGAGAGAGAGAGCAGGGGAGGGGAGGGGGAGGAGAGAGAGAGAGAGAGAGAGAGAGCAGGAGGGAGGGGATGAGAGAGAGAGAGAGAGAGAGAGAGCAGGGAGGGGAGGGGGGAGAGAGAGAGAGAGAGAGAGAGAGAGAGAGAGAGAGAGAGAGAGCAGGAGGGAGGGATGAGAGAGAGAGAGAGAGAGAGGGAGGGAGGAGGAGAGAGAGAGAGAGAGAGAGAGCAGGAGGGAGGGATGAGAGAGAGAGAGAGAGAGAGAGAGAGAGAGAGAGAGAGCAGGAGGGAGGGATGAGAGAGAGAGAGAGAGAGAGGAGAGAGAGAGAGCAGGAGGGAGGGGGGATGAGAGAGAGAGAGAGAGAGAGCAGGAGGGAGGGATGAGAGAGAGAGAGAGAGAGAGAGCAGGAGGGAGGGATGCCAGGTATTAATCCGGGGTTTTCTCTGTAATTAGCCATGCTAACGGGCTAATCTCCCCACAGCACCAGAAAGCAGACATCTAGAGGCATTCCGACAGATCTGCTGCTGCTGATGTCACACACACCTCCTACACCAACTACACCTCAAATATACCTGAGAGGAGAGGAGAGACAGAGAGGGGGATGGAACGTCAGGAGGAGATGGTCAAGAAATGGAAATATAGAGAGAGAGATGGGAGCACTAACGAGAGCGGGGAGAGAGAAGGGAAGATTTTTGAGAGAGAAAGAGGAAGGAATAGAGTGAGAGATGGAAAGGAAAGAGAAACATGGGGAGAGATGTGAAGAATGGTAAGATGAGAAGAGAGACGTGTTATTAGGAGATATTAGGAGAGAGAGAGAGACTGAAATGGAGCATGGAGGAAGGAAAGATGTAAATGAGGAAGAGGAGAGGAAGTGAGACAGTGAAGAGAGGGAGAGACAGAGGGGGAAGGAAGGAGAGAAAGAGAGAGAGAAGGGAAGTGGGGATAGGGAGGCGTCAGCTGATTTCTCTCTCGGTCGACTGATGATTTGGGAGTTTGTTCTCCATCTTCAACTCTTCTCACTGTGAGGGGGCGGGGCAGAGGGGAAGAGGGGGCGTGTCCTGAGCTCCAGTACCTGCAGCCGATTCGTCCTGAGAATCCGGCACAGTGTAGACCCCAGTTCTCACTTCTACAGTGAGATGTTGTGATAAAGAAACGGTGATGCACTAATGATCTCACCCTGCCACCTGTCCTCCACTCATCCATCTCTCTTTCTTTACCCCCGCACCTCCTCCTCCTCGTCCCGCCCTGCTGCGGCCGCCGCCGCCGCTGGACCTCACCATCAGATTCAAAGAGTAAGTGCTGTTCCTTCTGCCCTTAAGTTATTTTCAGTAACCTCATTATCCTCATTATTTTCGCCGACTCAAGCACCCAGAGCAGCACAATTAAAAATAAACGGAGCGAGCTGATGAATAATAGGTAAAACATCTACATGAGTGGGTGGTGGTGCTGTTTAGATGTTAGGAGACCCGCCTTGACCAAGAGGTTAGGGTTCAATTCTAGCCCAGCACTCCTCACCACTGTGTTCTGAACAAGACCCGTAGCCCCAAAATTACTGCAGGGAGACTGATCCTGTAATTAAGAAAATGGAAGTCGCTCTGGATAAACGTAAATGATGAGCTACTGAAAAAGTTATCATCAGCTACACTAACTTTTATATTTAGCTACCTCAACACCGCAGAAGACGGGGCAATGAAGCTCCGTTCTTAATTCCAGAAGTGCCGAAGGTGAGATGTAGTTGTGTTTTATGTAGAGGGCTTACTTGGAGAGCTGTGTGTGTTCTCCTGTAGACACGTGTGTGTTGGGTAGGGTTGGTGTGCAGGAGGCAGGCGTGGAGGTGCTAAGACGGCTCGTATCCAGATGGCTCTTCCTGCTGGTAAAACTGCCCCCGCTGCTCCTGCTAACCTGTACGAGGAGCTGGGGGACAGCAAGACGTGAGTACCTCACACACACACACTTCACCTTTAACACAGAGAGTGAGAGACAGTGTGTGTATACAGTTCTGACTGCGGTGTGTGTGTGTGTGTGTGTGTGTGCGTGTGTGTGTGTGCGTGTGTGCAGGCGCGTGTGTGTGCGTGTGTGTGCATGTGTGCGTATGCAAAGGCAGCAGTGTGTGCGCAGCGTGTGTGTGCGGTGCGGGAGTCTTGTGCACACGGTATTTTAGATTTTTTTAAATAAAATAGTGTGTTTATAGAAATGAAGCTAAATTAAGTGCAGATGTTTGTACATGTGTGTTAGTGTAAAGGTGTGTGTGTTAGCAAGTGCATTCACTCAAAAATAGAGTAAGTGGTTATATATATATGTTGGTGTATTTGGATATTATAATGAAATTTATATACAATGTGTCACAAAGGCCCAGGTGTGTGTGTGTGTATGGAGTGTGTGTGTGTGGGAGTGTGTGTGTGTGTGTGTATGGGAGAGTGTGTGTGTGTGTGTGTGTGTGTGTGTGTGTGTGTATGGGGAGAGTGTGTGTGTATGTGTGTGTGTGGGAGGTGTGTGTGTGTATGGGAGAGTGTGTGTGTGTGTGTATGGGAGAGTGTGTGTGTGTGTATGCGTGTGTGTGGGAGCGTGTGTGTGTGTTAATATCAGGGGACAGAGTGTTGCTCTGCAATCAGATTGGGGGCAAACGTTAGCTCTGGTTTTAGAGTGGGCGTCTAAACCCAATTGTCAGCCAAAATGAGTGCAAATAAAAGTTCACGGCTGAGGTAAACGCTGTTTAAATCTCAGTACGAAATGTTGATGCTGGAGAGTTTGAACATAACACTCCTCCTCCTCTCCCTCGCCACGCCGCTCTCCAAGAGGTGAAGTGTAATCAACAAAATGCTGCTAACTTAAAGAGACATGTCCAAAAGCTGCCTGTTTCTTCTGGTTAATCTGCTAACCGGCTATCAATAGAGGCAGAGCGTATTCTCAAACCTTCAGATTTAATAACAAAACGCTGCAGCAGAGGCCGTGGTGTCATGTGGAGGGTCTGATCGCACCTCAAACCAATGTGGAAATCGACAGCCAGGTTACATGGCTACTCTTTTCATAATGCAAAAGCTAAGCCAGAATCATTCCAGGCTTGATGTGAGAAGTAAAGGAGTGCAAAAGGGTTTGTTCTTGGTTATCGGTAAGCTGGCTGTTAGGGCTTCTGTAACTGTAGTTTTACATCTAGTAACTATGGGAGTCTACGGGGTGGTGGTGGTCTAGTTGTTAGGAAACTGCTCTTTGGGCCAAGAGGTTGTGGGTTTGAATCTTATCTCAGCATCATCACCACCGGCTCACCGAGCAATCGTTATTATTATTATTTAGGTGACACAGATACTGGAAGGCGCGCAGTGTGCGTTATGAGTTGCAATTAGGTTAAGTATATGACCTAAAAATGTCGTGGATTTTAAGTTTTTATTTATACACAATATATGCTGCTATATTCCCCACAATCCTCGCACATGACCGTTAATAATAATGCGAAGTATGTGTTCGGTAACAAACACTCGAAATATCAAGCAACATCTGTACTGTGAGTAGAACGCTGTTTGTTGTTGCGTATCAGCTAAAGTGAGTCTGAGGGGAGATTAAATTGAACTAAGCCAAGTGGTGAGTGATGGTGTTCCACACGAGAGCCGCGAGCGCACACACACAGCGCATTTACATCGCGAAGAATGTCATTTATGTGTTTTTACACATTTACTTGTAAGCGCAGACAGAGTAACAGCAGCAGTGGTGTTTATCTTCAGAACCAAGTCGCCTTATCATCTCATGTTGATGTGTCTGGAAATATAGGGATATTCACTTGCACGCCACTTCCCTCCACTTCACTGCTAAACACACGCGGCACTAGGAGAGTGCTGAGGACGTGTGGGGAGTGAGCTGTCTGCTCTGAGAGGGTAGAGAAGCCAAACTGGAGAGTGAAGTACATGCTGTGTGTTTAACAATAACGTGAGGATTTGTGCTCCATCTTCAGCATATAGTCATTTACTACATCACATCGCGGGAACAAGACCTCAGATACATCCAGTGTATTCCATATATCACACGCTATTAATTGCAAATATTATGATGATGTTTAAGATGTGAAATAGAGGCGGTAACAACGTACGTCTGGAAAGGTGATTTTGTGTTTGAAGTTGTACATAACACACAGATATGAGACACAAAGCACATTTGATTTAAACAGAACCACTTTTGCTTTTTTCATCAGCTTGCACTCACTTGTTTTTAAATGACATTTGTGTTGTGCGTCTGTAGTAACACGCAAAATTAACTCTCACTAATATTCCATATGTGCATCGGTCGTCCACCGGTGAACCTTTAATACCGTTTAATCCCTAACTTTAATGCCATTCCATCTGCGTTCCCTTTGCTCATAGAAATGCACGCTCTGTGTCTCAGATTGCAGGTCAGAAGTCTGTCTCTGTTTTACCACGTTTACTCCGCCTCTCCTCCCTCTCTATATCTCCATCTCATTTCTTTCCTCTTTCTCTCTCTCTCTCTGTGCACTCAGAATGCAGTAAGTCATTTACATTTTTATTCTGTCTTCCTCAGTAGACAGCCCTGTGTTCCGCCCTCAGCCCTCGCTACTGAAAGTGAATTTTAACAATCCTGCCCCGCTTGCTCCTGCAGCTGCTGCTACTTCAGGCCTTTTTGCTTCTGCTTGGCAACGATGCCTAAAGGCCGAGCAGCCAAGGTCTGCTTTTTAATGAATAAGGCGGAAAGGGAGACTAGTTGTTGGTGCCGGGGCGAGTGGGTCAGTGTGTGTAAGGTGTGTGTGTGTGTGTAAGAAGCAGTGATGGAGAAACTCAAGACCTTCACACACTCTTGCTTTTCTTGGTGCTGTTCCTGTGCCAAAGCAGCTCTTCTCCCATCCTTCACCCCAAGACTTGCTGTCACCTCACATCATCCCTCTACTTCTAAGAAAAGCAAATTCACCCAGAGCTACTGCAGACCCTGTGTGTGTGTGTGTGTGTGTTTTATAGAAACCCTTCTGCAGTGTGAGACTCTCAGTGTCAGTGTTGTTCAGCGTGAGGTTCTGTGAGACTTCACAGCCTAATGGCTAAAAAATGGAGGCTTTCCAAATATAACCTTAAAGTGTAGAAGCTGAGTTACAGTGGAGTCGCTCTCATGTGGATGGTCTAAAGAAAGAAATGTTACTAAAAAGGTCTTGAATTTTGGGAACTGTATTCACTGTTTCTCATTCTGGAGATAAATGTATTTTTATTCTATTTTCATATCTTTATAAATCCTAAATTTAAGAAGTGGTCTCAAGTGTCTTAGAGATTTTTCAAAGAAAATGACACAGACACTAGAGCACATTTTAATCCATAGCAGCTTAAATTCCCTAATTACACAGAGAGCACCTTGGCGTTAAGGGTCTTACTCAGGAGAAAAGGGTGATAATGAGATAGGATACAACTGGGCTTAAACCTTATGGTCCTTAAGGCTAGTGTCCTGCCTCTACACCCACTATTTACAGTATGTTTACATTCATGGCATTAATCAGATCCCAAGCATTTTTATAGAGGAGAAAGTTGCGGTTAAGGGTATTAGCCCAAAAATGGTTTCATTTGAACTTATGATAACCAACTGTCAGAAGAGGTGTCAAAAGTGCAGTCATTCTTCACTCTAGTAGGTGTTTAAAAGACCCTTAGTAAAAGTTGTGCTATCAGACTTTGTGATATCAGCAGACGTCGAATTGAATTGATAGAATTTCGTATCGTGACGAGACTTGTGATTTACACCCCTATATCATTCCCTCTGTTCTTCCATCCCACTGTCAAAGCATGTTTCCATTTCTTTTTACTTTTTCCACTTCCTTTTCTCATCTCCGGTAGTAGTCACAGGAAGTCCGCAATTGAGGATGCAGATGGTCAGAGGCTCGTGGGTCTGTTCAGAACTAGGACGTTTACATTGCATAAGCAGTTTGTCCTCAACGGCTACCGTCACCCACCCTGGTCTGAGAAAAACAGCAACACCATCACCTGCAGCGGTCCAGACACCGGATGGGAGAGAAGCTTCTGGAACCCAGATCTCTCATCCTCCGCTAACGGGAGTCGCGCCTTCTCCTGGTCACTTCCGTCCCGACTGCGAGGTGTTGACATTTATGAGGGCCGCGGCAACAAGTTTTTACCGATGCCACTCGCCTGCAGGGGATTGAGATGGCGGTGCGCGCTTATGGCGGTCGCGAGGAAGTCCAGGCAGCGAGGGGAGGAGCCTGCGGTCGACAGATGAAACTGTCGCCGAGCAGGTTCGCAGTTTGAGCAGCAAGCTGCCATTGTCAGAGCTGAACGCCCAGAGACCTCGCTGCCTCCCCGGGACCTGGGATCTACCTTCACATTCCCCTCAGCCCCCTACAGCCCCAAAGATCGGTGGGATCGGACGCTCCTCCTGCATCACATATTACGTGGCAGACGGAGAGACACCTCCTCTTCCTCCTCCTCCTCCTCCTCCGGCCCAGCGTCCGACTCCTCCTGTGCTGCGGAAGTTCAGTTCCAGCATCTCCAGCTACGTTACCGTGGAGCCCTGTGAGGTTCGGCTGGAGATCATCCCCGACTCGCCGGACAGCCCACCGCCCTGCCCCGCCCGTGCTCCTACTACTCCTCCTCAGACCTCCTCATTGCCTCTTCCTCCCCAAACGCCCTTTTGCCTCCGCCCTTTTTCCGCACCTCCACACCTCCTCCGTGCCTGTTATCTCCAAACTGGGATGTGCTACCCGAAATCCGCCCCGTCTCCCTCCTCCTCCACCTGGGTCACGCCTCCTCCGTTACTTTTGGCATCAGAAGGTACAAGGATGGAGCTCAGAGGGATTCTCAAGTACTCTCATAACGAGAGCGGGCGACGTAACGAGGCTGGCGGACATCACAAAGCAGTGACCAGGTGTCCAAAAAGTGTAGTGTTAACAGAACCGGAGTCCGAGGGTGAGGTACAGGATCAAGCCAAAAATCAAGACTCAGACTCAGAATCAACAGTGGACGAGTCAGCTAACGCTAGCCCAGAGTTTTAACATCAGACGGATGACTCTACCTCCCTGTGACTCAACTTTCTTCACTCGTTTACTATTTCCTGATGCTCTTTGAATTTTTCTGTTGTTTTTACTCTATATATCTTACAAAGACTGGTTTCCCTTGCCCTGGTAATTACTTTGGTGTTGGGAATTGACAAAAAATACTACTGTGCTAATCTCAGCATTGTGATTAATAAGACATTTACAATACTTATTTTTTACAGAAATAAATGATAAAACATAAACAAAAACAAAACAAACTTGTGGTACTAGAATGAAGAGGAATTATTAAACTTGCTGTCGTCCATAACATCCATAACGATCTGTAGACTTAATTAGCAGATGAGCACGTTAAAAAGTTAGAGAAAAAATCCTGAGGAGTTTATCAGTGCAGTATGTTTACATTGTTTCGTTTTCATCTGAACACTTATTACAACCATATTTGCTGTTCAGTATGTGTAGAGATCGGCCGATGTTGTTTTTTCAGGGCCGGTGTCGATAGCGACTGTTACTAGTTAACAGAGCCGATAACCAATGTCTGATAACGATATGCAGAGAAAATGTCTGTCATAATGTTGAATTTTACAAACACCAAGCTCAGCTGAAACACTCCTCTGTCCTCTTCTCCTTCTTGGAGCTTCTTGCTCAATATCTGCCCCGATAATTGGCCCGTCTGATAATAAGTCGACCCTTAATCCGCAGTGGGAGATTTTTCCTCCACTATTGCCTTATTCGCACCTTTTAGTCACTCAGGTCTGCTTTCCATACCATTCATTTTTTTCAAGAGTCCTGCAGCACTAATCTCAGTATTTACCGGATGAAGCAGCAGCTGATGAAGTTACTTACTGTTTTCCTGTAGCTTGTAGTAGTAGCTACTGTTGATGAAAAACAGTTTGTAGTGGAGCTATTATTCGTTAATCACTAGTAGCTTGGAGCTGGACGACCTGCGTTTAAAAAAAGTATTAACACTGCTGATGTGTCCATCAGGCTTCTTCTTTCCTGCAGCAACTTGAGGTTAAAGGTCTTGCTCAGGACCCAGTAATAGTAGTACTGAAGGTAGGATTCAAACCCACAACATCTTGATGCAGAGGCAAGTGAACTAGCAACCTTAATAGTATTTGAACCCTAACCTGACCTCTTGGCCATTTCCCAAATCTAACTCTGTCCACCAAGATGAGGCATGGCTGACATGGGCATCACCCAGGGAGCAGTGATTGGGGACAGTATCTTGCTCATGAGTACCTTAGTGGAAAATTTTACCGGTCTGGGATTCAAACCGGCGATCTTCCGAGCACAGGGCGAACTCCCTAACCATTACACTACCATAGGCTCCAGAGCGCCAAATCAAGGGAGGACATTACAGACCTTATATGCCAAAAATGATGAATATTATATAAATATGTAATATATTGTACTATATATAAACTGACATTCACCCAGACAGTAATAATTATACTTCTTATGCCATTACTGACTTTACAAAGAGATAATGATGGCAGAGGTTAGGAGCAGCGGACCTTGATCGCAGTGGCGATAATTGCAGTGCTGATGACGCTAATGTTCATGCCATTAAACACAACTGCTTCAGAAAGGTCGGACCTTAAGGCTTAATGTGTGCAACTTTACATTCTTCACCTCGTGCCCTGCACTAGAGGAGTGACCTAAAGTCCTCTTGTTTTATGTCCATATTTGCTGGCTACGAGCTCATGCATTGCCTTGGTCTTAATCTCTCTCTCTCGCTCTCTCTCTGTCTCCCTCCTTCTCCCCGCCGCTGTTGGTTGTTATCTCGCTCAATAGCCCCCTCCAAAGAGCTGTCAGAGGCGTCAGACCTCCCGAGGTCAGTCGGTCTCCTTGCAAATTTGCGGATGTTTTTGCCCTTTCGGAAAACCAGCGGCGTGTCGGAGCGAGCCGGCCTCAAATAATGTAAGTATACAGGTGAGTCGGGTGACGGAAAAGTGCCGCCTGCCGCTCATTGCCGCCATTCATCTCCGCTTAAGAACACAATCAATTCATGCCCAGCGCAGCATGAATAGCTCTTCTCACTGTGGGCTACACATAAAGCCCCCCCTCCCTCGCCTCTACGCCCCGCACCCCCGCCGCTCCAATGAGCCCGATAACAGTCATTCAGGCCACATTATTAAATTCAAAGTCCAGATGATTTATTGTCGCGTCGGGTTTGCCGACTTGCTCTTATCGGAGTTGATTCGGGCTCTTTAGAGAGAGACGTGCTCATCGCTCTTAAGCACATTCCTTTAAACCGTCCTCATATTTACTAGTGCATCTCGAAGAATTTGAATGTCATGCAAAAACACTCGTTCCTGGAAAACTGAATTGGGGCGGTTGGTAGGCTAACGGTTAGGGAGTTGACCCTGTGATTGGGAGGTCACATCTCAGACAGGTAACGGTGCCAATGAGGTACTCATGGTCAAACACTGCTCCCTGGGCGCTATCCACGGCCCTTCACGGATGAGCGGTCAAGACGGTTATGCGGTGCTCACAATGACCAGTAGTCACCACACCCATAAACATGGTATGTCCATTACATGTAAAATGAAATATTTCAAGCCTTTTTTGTTCCACTTCAACAAAATCTCATGTCAAAACAACAGTCCAGTCTGTGTTATTAGAATGTCTCATTTTGAGTTTGAGTAAACTGCTATTATGGGAGTTGGTAGTGTAATGGTTAGGGAGTTGGCCCTGTTATCAGAAGGTCCCTGGTTCGTATCCCTGGCTGGTAAAGGCCTGACTGAGGTATTCATGAGCAAGGTACTGTCCCCAAGCACTGCTCCTGCTGCATGTCAGCTGACCACTGCTCCTTCATGGATGGGTCAAATGGAGAGCTTGCATTGTGTGCTGTGCTGTGGTGTGTTCACAATGACAATCACATTTAAACAAAAAGTGCATGAAGTATTGAACTTCACATGTAATGAATATATAAAATAACAAAAACAAAATGACCGTATGACCTTTTTCACAATTTTTTCATTTTTCAAAATGCGCTGATAGCAGTAACAAGACCTCATCAAACGTTTTATTTCTCTCGTCATCTGTTCTCATTCTAGACAAAGCTTTGCCACGATAGTGTTTTCAAAATGTCTGAACCTCTTTATGCAGGAGAATCTCAGGATATGATTCAAGCGTAGGAGGTGGTTATGGTTTATTCCAGTCCGTTCTTGAGCTGTAATGTACCGACGCACAATCAGAGAGAGTGTCAAAACTTCAATTAAACCTTTCCACCTTTTTTGTCTTGCGTTCAGCCAGTCATCAACACAGCTTTGCTCTTACAGCTCTCCACATTCCACTATCCCTCAGTCACTACTCAACAACAACCATCTCCACATACAGGGCCACGGGGAGATGTCGACGCTGCAAATGAAAAGAAATGAAAAGTTGTTTTTTACTAGATTGCAGCATTAAGTAAGGAGGTGGTAATAGAGCAAGATTTGATGCAGATGAAGGAAAAGCTGAAAATATCAACGCTACTAAAACACTTTATTCGGCCGTTTATCACACAGTGATGAAGTGTTTTTTTAAAAGATGTGGCCTTTCCAGTAACGTTGTTGTGTGACAAAAGACTACACTGTTATTTTTGCTATTTCATGACACAAATATTTTCATCTAGCAGGTGTTTGTGATTGGTGTTGAATTGCTAGAAGTAGCATCTGATTGGCTTACTTTCTGTGTCTTTATTGTACCATGAAAAGCTTAAATAGCCACAGATGGAGTTGGAGAACGGAGTCCACATTGGCCAAGATGGAAGCAAGAATGTGTGTCTGTATTTATCAAGACTTAGCTGGAAAAGTAATTGGAGCTGGAAAACTGCCGTTTAAAAGTAACATCCTCAACACTGGTGATTAGAGAAGCGACGTCTCTTTTGTGAGTGTTCTGTATCTCTGTAGGAGGTTAGCAGCTGGTGAACTCTGTGGGGATGCGTAGCTTTGTGCGCTGGAACAGATCAGCTTGGTGTGGGGAGAGGGGATATGGGAGCAAGGGGATACGGGGAAAAGGGGACAAAGAGGCGAGAGAATGAGGGGACGAAGGGATGAGGGTATAAAGTGAGTAAGTATAAAAGAGGGGAGAGGGGATATGGGAAAATGAAAATGTGGAATCTTAGCTACCTAATGCATAACTGTGTTTAGTAAAGTGCAGTGTGCATTTTTGTTACATAATGTTCCTGAGCACATGCAAGCCCCAGATGGCAGGTGAGTTTATGGAGAAGTTCACATCAGGCAGTTTGTGTTGTAAAAAGTAGTTTTAAAAGTTCCTGATCAACAAGCTCCTCTTGAGTCATCCTCCATCAGCATCACCCACACATTCTCCACATGAGTTTCTCGTTACCTTTTAATTACCAGATGTGGAAATAACAGCTGTCCAGCGCAGGAGAGAGCACAGCCGTTAATTACCATAGTTATGAAGGGGGAAGATCGCGTTTGACGTTCCTCGTCCCTCCCACTTCTAAATATAAACTACAATTACGCTTAACTAGTAACTAAGTTTCTCCTCAAGTTGAAGTTGTCTGCACATGTCTCCACCCCCTGCGCCCTGTCTCTGACCTCAGCTTCCTCAGAGCCAATCACAACCTCTCATTTAGCATCACCCCAAACGCCCCGAGCCGTGATTCTGAAGGCCATGGCTCAGGTTCTCTTCATTGTTGTGATAGTTGGGCATCAGCGAGCACCTCGCTCTGCTCGTTACTTCTTTCCACAGTTTTTCACAGACACCATTGATGGATTCATTATTTCATCTTCTTCATCATCCATTTAGCTGCTCTTGTACAGCGTACGTGTTCTTCAACCTGTAACGCTGGACTTAAGTCAACACCTGTCATTAAAACTATGTTACCGCCAGCTGAGTCACACACCTCAACAAATCCTCTTCTGGCTTTTTGTTTTAACTATTTTCAGTTTTTGATTTAGAGACACTGTTGCTGGCTTATCACACCCTCCAGGATTTCGCCATTTCAACTATTAACACATACGCAGCCAGTCCCTGTGTATTCATTACCACCGTGCAATTTTGACTGACTGACCACAAGTTTTTTGCAATTTTTGACCAATTGTTGTTTCCCTCAAAATGTTGAGCCATACGTCAGCGAACTCTCTTCCTTATTACATTTAGAAGACGCAGGAAACGTATGATAAAAACGCCTTACATTTACGTTCAGAGATTCGATTAGACTGATTCAGATCAGAATGAATATATTGACGTAACTGCGTGGTACAAAGCGGGAGAAAAAGAGTTGTTCTGTATGCAAATTGAGGCCACAGAAGCCAAAAAATGTATTTTATGATTTTGCCCTCTTCGTGATTGGCCACAGTAATATTGCTTCATGAAACATAAATATCCAGAGGCTATGTGGGGATGTGTGTTTCAGCGTGCTCAGGGACACAAAGTGGAGACAAAGGGCCCAGTTTCCCCGGATCGGTCCTCACGCTTCTGGAGTAAGCAAAAACATTTCAGACCACATCAGCACATTTCCCCCCCGTTCAGACTAAGAGGACGCTTCTTATTCCCCCTTCCTGCCTGACACCGGGATGCTGGCTTTACATTGTACATAATACATACTTTTTGCTGGGTTTATTTTAACCTGAAGCACTTGTGTACTTTGTGTGGAGACAGTGGTGTTCTCAGAACTGAAATATTCCAGACTTCTTGACTTGGCGACTTGTTGGAGTTTGGGTCACAGCCGAGAAATACAAAGTATTCTCCTCCTCCTCTTTCTCCTCCTCCTCTTCCTCCTCTTCCTCTAAAAAGAGTGTTTGTGAATATGTGGATGACGGAGATGAGGGTTGATATTTTTGAGTCTCGACGACAACAGTGGTGGAGGAGGAGGAGATGTGTTAGCCACTAGGAGGCTTTTAGCACCATGTGTGACCTAGTAGCACTCACCACTTATCACAGAAACACACACACACACACACTTTCTATCTACCTCCTGCTTGGCAAAGACCGCCCTCCTCCTGCTATTACATTCATCAGAATGTGTGTAGGTGTGTGTGTGTGTAGGGGTGTGTGTGTGTGTGTGTGTGTGTAGGGGGATGTGTGTGTAGGGTGTGTGTGTGTGTGTGTGTGTGTGTGTGTGTGTGTGGGGTGTGTGTGTGTGTGTGTGTGTGTGTGTGTAGGGTAGGGGTGTGTGTGATATGTGTGATATTGTGTGTGTGTGTGTGTGTGTGTGTGTGTGTGTGTGTGTGTGTGTGTGTGTGTGTGTGTGTGTGTGTGTGTGTGTGTGTAGGGTGTGTGTGTATGACAGATATGTGTGTAGGTGTGTGTATATGTGTGTGTGTAGGTGTATGATATGTAGGTGTGTGTGTGTAGGTGTAGGTGTGTAGGGTGTAGGTGTATAAGGTGTGTGTAGGGGTGTGTGTGTGTGTGTGTGTAAGGGTGTTTGTGTGTGTGTGTGTGTGTAAGTATATGTGTGTGTGTGTGTGTGTGTGTGTGTGTGTGGTGTGTGTGTGTGTAGGGGTGTGTGTGTGTGTGTAGGTGTGCGTATAAGTGTGTGTAGGGGTGTGTGTGTGTGTGTGTGTGTAGGGGTGTGTGTGTGTGTGTAGGGGGGTGTGTGTGTGTGTAGGTGTGCGTATAAGTGTGTGTAGGGGTGTGTGTGTGTGTGTGTAGGGGTGTGTGTGTGTGTGTGTGTGTAGGGGTGTGTGTGTGTGTGTGTGTGTAGGGGTGTGTGTGTGTGTGTGTGTGTGTGACATTACAGATCCAGAACTTTGTGTGTAGAAATCTCTTAGTAAGTAGTCACGCTGGCCTTTTGGCTCCACTCAGTGTGTAAATAATCACAGCTCACGGTTTTCCCGGTGGAGGAGTGTGTTACTGGACCGGAGTGTGTTTTTACCAAGTCACAACTATATTCATTTTAACCTTTAAAGACTGCATCTGTGTGTGTGTCTGATTTTGTGCTTCTCTGTTGTATGTCCATAGTTGCCGAATGAACCCACTGCATGGTAATCAAGCTGCATAATCAGAAACTAACTATTTAAAAAATGAGCAAATTATTTTTCTTTAGGTGTCAGAAGTTTTGGGGTTTTATAGTTAAAATTTAGAGAAATCTTGCTCCTCACTTTGTCTTGAAAAATGGATGGATGGATAAATAGATATGTGTGTAGTTATATGTGCAGATATATAGACTGATTGATTGATATGTCTGCATGTATATATGTGTGTAGATAGAGATGTAGGGTTAATTAATGGTTTATTAATTACCACTACATACACGCAGTACGTACTGTACTATACTGTGTGTGAGTGAGTGTGTGTGTGTGTGTATTAGTGTGTAATATGTAGTAAGGGGATGTAAACATGCCCCGTGGTGGTGGTGGTGTTGGTGCGGCGCTGCTTGTGTCATCGGGTGTGTTACACTCTGAACTAATAGTGAGTAGTGTGAGTTGAATTGCTCTTGCAGTGTGAGATAAGAGCACTGTGCAGCCCGACACGCCGCCGCAGTACGAGTGGAGTTAAGTCGTAAACGTCAACAGTGTGATTTAACTGGACAACATAATATCAAACCCAATTTCCATGTATTTTACTTTCCTTCTCTCTCTTCTCTCTTCCCTCCAATCCCCCGACGCATTGCAGGCGCGGATACGGCAGAGAGGTACGTCCCTCCTTTTTATCTGTTACCGCCGTGAAATGCTTTTTATTTGGGACTGTTTATTTTAGATTGGTGTGAGGTAGGAGAGCTGTGTTCCTCGCTGCTCTAATCTGCAGTAGCGCCCGGGGCGGAGGAACAGAGGGAAATCTCAATCAGATGGAGCGTGTGATAGAAAGCCTGCCATTAGCTCCATCTTCTCGCTCTGGCAGAAATGTGAGCTTACTGTTTTTATTAAGCTCTTATCTTATCTCCACCAATTGGCTTTTTCTGTGCCTTACATTATTCTCTCCGAGATGGAAGAGGGGGTAAAAATGGCAGTGTGAGCACATTTTGTCGTTGCTGGAGATGAAGATCGGGTCTTTTTGGCCCCGGCGCGCTCCGCCACCGCTGACCTTTTCTGCGCTGTTCATCTTTAACATTCATGTTGTCCTAATGTCAGCGCGGTAAAGGAGTAGCTTCCTGCTGCACTCCACTCTGCTGCTTTCACTTTCACCAACTCCCTCTCCCCTCTCTCTCTTTCTCCTCATTCCTCTCGTTGTAATCTGTAAGCTGCTTTGCTTGCCCTCCTCCTCCACCTTTATTCCTACTTCACCTCCTTTTACAACTTAATCCATCTGCACTTCACTCCCGCTCCCGCCTCTCCTGCTGTCCTGTCTTATTCCTGCTCAAGCGTGCTGCCAGGATCTCACTCATGGAGGATGATGGAGGGATGTACAGATGGATGATGCTATTTTAATTGGATCAGTGGATGAATGGATAGATAGAAAGACAGTCCTAGATTGATTAATAGAATGATGGATGATGGAAGGATGGATGGATGGATGGAAAGAAGGAAGGAAGGATGGATGGTCAGATAGATAATAGACAGATAGAAGTATGGATGAATAAATGAATGAATGTATAGATAGACAGACAGACTTACGGATAAATAGATGGTTGGGTGCATGGAAAGATAGATAGATGAGCGGATGGAAGGATGGGTGAATAGATGGACAGACTGACAGACATGTGGATGGAAAGAAGGATGGAAAGATAGATAGAAGAAGGGATGGATGGATGGAAGGATTGATGAATAAACGGATAGACAGACAGACAGATAGATAGATAGATAGATAGATAGATAGATAGATAGATAGATAGATAGATAGATAGATAGATAGATAGATAGATGGTACATGGATTGATGGCCGAACGTCATTTCTATGGCTGTCTTAGTCCAGCTCGAGTGCTCTGCCTTAATCTCATTCCTGTTTTTCTCTTTCTTCCTTCTTTCTCGTCCTCTTGATCCTTCTCCGTTTCCCTTCTCCATCTCTCTGCCAGCACCAGCAGCTCTTGAGGCCGTCTCTGCTCCGGCCTGAGGTAGAATCTTTAGTGTGATTCCTCTTTCTGCATGTAATCTCTCCATGTGTTCCCGTTTTTAATCCTCTTTTCTCTAGATCTGTGGGTTGATAACAATATAAGCCATAACATTCCTTGAAGTCTGTGCGTTAGAAGTATAAAATATGGGCAAGTGTAAGGATGGATGGATAAGATACAGAGTGGTCAACTGAAAGACCTTGTGTTAGGGACTAAAGGTTGTGGGTTTCAATCCCAGAACAGATGTTAAAAAGTTCCTTGGCAAGACCCCTAACCCCAACTTGCTCCAACAAGACTGTCCCTGTTATCCAGATGCGCTGGTCGCTCTGGGTAAAGGCGTCTACTAAATGCTGTACATGTAAATATAATGAAAGGATTTGAGCAACTTTGAGGAGGCTAGATGACTGGGTCTTGTGGGATGTTCCCTACCAAGGAAGTGAAACTGGTGAACCAGCAACACGGACAGAGTTAAAGCAGGTGGGCAGTAAAGGCTGGCCTGTGTTGTCTGATCCAGTAGAAGAGCTGGTGTAGCTCAGACTGCTGGAAACGTTCCTACTCATTCTGATGGAAAGCTTTCAGAACACAGTGCAGCGCAGGAGCCGTTGGTAGCGTAACGGTTAGGCTGTTTGTCTCATGATCGGAAGGTCGCCAATTCAAATCCTGGACAGGTAAAGGGACCACTGAGGTGCTCATGAGCAAGGCACTGTCCCCAGGCACTGCTCCCTGGTGCAACCCAAAAAGCTGCCCACTGCTCCTTTACGGATGGGTCAAATGCAAAACTCACATGTGCTTGTGGTGCACTGTGTGCTGTGCTGTGTTCACAATGACAATCACAAGTTTGTTGCTCGTGTGGCTGCATAGCTGCAAACCTGCTCAGTATTAGGTTATAATGTTATGGCTGATCACTGTAAATTGTTTGTAGTGTAGAGTAGTTGTTCCTGTAAATTACATCATTTACTGTAGTTCACATGTCACATGCTAGAAGTAACAAGCTTCACAAATGTTATTTGAATACTGAATATGGCACTTTCTGCTGCTTTTCAGGCTCTCTCCATGGAATCGGGCATCGATCCAGGGCAAGATTACTATGCACAAGACTACTATAACTACGATCAAGGGTAAGCTCGGTGCAGAAATTAATTTTGTGTGAAAAGTGTGCGATATTTGTGGTGAGAAAATTTCAAGCAGAGATCCAGCGCGATTCTGACTCTAATTAGGTTTAGACATGAGTAATTATAGGAATGAATTTTCTCTCCTAAACTCACGATTCATGTTCCTCATTAGCTCCACAAGGATTTTCTGTGCAGTTGAGTAATCAGCTAGTAACCAGAGATCTGCATTAAAAAGAGATCAGCAACATTAACGTCATAAAGCCTTCCCTATACATCCTGGTCTCCATGCGCTTCTGGGGCACTCTGTATGTTACATAACGTAATGAGAACAGCGATCTCTCAAAGTTAGCAGTGACTTTTAGTGTTAAGTGCAGATTAGTTGGTTCCCAGTCACTGCTGCTGCTTTTTTAAGTAAGATGACGAAACGCTCACCTCGTCTTTACCTGCTTTACAGATGGCACTGCTAACTAATCCTGCCTTCTACAGGTTGTCACGTTTAATTCTCACTCCGTCTCCATCAGTGAGAGAAAGTGCTCTCTGTAATTCAACATTTATGCTTTTGAGCACAACTTGAAATACTGGTAATTTACTGTGAAGGTCAGATAGACTTGAGTGTTTCAACGAGAGGATTCATTTTAAAAGCTTGCCAAGTGGTTTGAGTCAGCTGCCTAAAGCTCGCAGAGTGAATAATCATTTCAGCACATTGGAGAGGATGTGACGTCATGCTTTTATCACATCAACACAAATAGCAGGTTGAACAGAGTATTAATATGATGGATAGATTTCAATCTGAGGTCATATTTAGTGGGTGATATGGGGTTTCAGTGCACGTACTATGTGGTTTGATGTAAAGCTATGTGTCCAGTATTCTTTGAGAAAATTTCCGGAAATTCAAAGCCATATTTCCGGCCAAATTGTGTAACTAAATGTATAATATTAGCAGTGATGTACTGTAGGTATGTGCTGTGCACAGGTTTATTTAAAGTGACTAATTGGACTGTGTTTTATGGCAGTGATTATTATTTTATGGACTTAGTAGAGGCTAATGAGGCATAACATATGATGACCTATGAAAGCTGACTTTGAAATATAACATTTCGACCTTGACGGAATACTGTGGCACCTGGTACAGCCGCTCTGTCGGATCACTGTGTGTGTGTGTGTGTGTGTGTGTGGTGAATCATTTTTCAAAATCACGTTAGAGTTTAAATGGGGGCTTTAACAGTAGTCAACAGCCTCCGTGGCTTTTCGGATCCTCTGGGATGACGCAGAGGGCCGAGGAAATTATAAATGATAGGAGCAGAGATTATGCATTAGACCTCCCTCCCTCCCTCGCTCCCTCTGTCCTTTTCTATCCCCATTCCAACCTTCAGTAATTCCTCATCCTTAATGTTTACTCTCTTCGCCCCTCTCCAAATGTGTTCAATTACTCAGGCTTGAACAGGGCACCTGAGCCCTTGCTGATATTCATCCCTCAGTGCGCTCGAGACGAGACGGAGGGAGAAAGTGTGCGACTTGGAGCGCGTGTTTGAAAGCTGACAACCACAGAGCAAAAAAAGAGCATCTTGTGATGTGCAAACAGAAAGTGGCAGACGGACAGAGCGCGAGAGATGAACGAGTGGGTGTTTGACGTTAGTAGCCCATATGGTGAGCGGACAGAGAAGCCATAAGAACAGCTGCTGAGTGAACGTAGTGTGATGAACTGTGTTGAAGGTGTAAGCGGTGTTAGGGGTGTTGTGGTCGCCATTAAGGTTGTAATTCCCTTTTTATGTCTACTTTTCCCCTGTCTATTAAATAGGGGAGATGGTGTTCTAGTGGTGAGCTGCTCGCCTCTGGACCAAGATGTCACTGGTTCAAATCCAGCACTACCACCACTGGGTCCCTGAGCAAGACCATTAACTAGAGATGCACGATAATATCAGAATCATATTGGAATCGACTGATAATTACTTTTGACATCAGACCGATGCTTAGATTTGCTCGATATTTCCAGCTCACATTTGATGCTGCATTTCAAAGTCAAAGTAAACTTTGTCATCTCTGCTATATACTGTACAGATATACAGAGAGACGAGACGACGTGGCTCCAGTTTTTACAGTGCAGTAGGAAATAAAGAACAAAGAACAACAAACAAACAAGGCACAGAATATATATCAGTAGAATACAAAATATACATTTTAAACTCGGAATGGTTATATTAAATATAACTTTAAACTAGAAATAGAAGTAGAGGAGAGACAATTTGGATGCAGTATTACCTACAACAGTGGAAGTTGACTTTTACACTGAATGTATAGGAGGTTAGAGACAGTGTCAATATGAAAAAAAGTCTACATCCAGTCTTTTAATAAAACAGTATCTCTTAAAAAGTCTGACCAACATTTAAGTTTGTGCAGATATTTTAACAGCAGTGGGGAACCCGGGTCTGTGCAATATATTTTTCAATAATTTGTGTAGAACTAGTTAGTTAGAAAGTGACCAGTGATATATGCATTCACTGTTCAATGGTTGTGCAAATAAGTAGCGACAGTGCAAAAATGTTATAGCAGTGTTGTAGCAGCTGTCATTAGAGGAGGAGTTACATCTTTCCTGAGACAGTTTCAGTGCAACATGAATGAGATGGTAGTGTGTAAAGTGAGAGGTGCAACAGAGGCAGGTAGTTCACAGTCCGGGTGTGTGTGTGTGTGGGGAAGTGTGAGGGCAGGAAGTGTGTTCAAGTGTGTTTATTGTCCGTGTGAAAGGTAGCGCTTGTGTCCAGCATGTCCAGAGTCCGAGGTGGGATGTTATACGGCTCGCACCTTCTGTCTTCAAATGTCTGGTGTTATTTTGTGTTTAAATTCTGATCATGCAGTGGAACGTTCACCAGCAGAATCTCTGGTCTTTACGCTCAACTCTGCTGCACACGTCAAACATGTTTAACTACTAAACTGTGTGTTTGCTTCACTTAGTGAATGTGAGCTCACACGTGGGCCGTGTCCCGAGCCGTGTACTACTGCACTTAAGATGGTAGGTAAGGTGCTCTTATCATACTCTTCTATGTGGTAGTATGCAGCTCAGGAGATAGCCGCAGTTACAGCTTAGCTGTGCCACAATCATGAGCACGCAGTGGAACTTTTTGTGTGCAAAATATCTTGTCTTTACGCGCTCGACTCTGCCTGCGCTCATTTATCGCCATTGGTATCGGCAGATGTAAGCATGAAAACACTGGATATCAGCATCTGCCATTAATTTCCTTTATTGTGCATCACTACCTTCAACCCCAGGTTTCTCCAGGGAGGCTGTACCTGAAATGAGGAAAATGGAAGTTGATCAGAATACGAGCAGCTGCTAATATGTCATGAATGTGTTCACATCTATATCTTTTACTGTAATGTCTTGCCATCAAGCACCAAAGTAAGTTCCTTGTATGTGACATGATACTTGCCAGTATACTTACTCTGATTCCTGTTCTGGCCAAAAGCATTTGTGATCATGAAGGCTGTCATGCAGTATTTTGTCCACAAGGGGACGTCTCCATTAAGGAGAACTGTGCAGTTACTTTTCTTGTGTTTAGCCCCTTCTTGATATGAGCTTAATCAGCATCTTGTGATGTATGAAGAGAGGGAGTGTGGCAGACAGAGGGCGAGAGATGAACGAATGGGTGTTTGACGTTGGCGCTTATAGTAGCCCGTATGGCGAGTGCAGAGGGAAGCGAGCAACGTTGCCATAAGAACAGATGCTGAGTGAACATAGTGCGCTGAACTGCGTGTTTAAGGTTTTTCGTGGCTTGCTCAGAGGAGTTGTGGGCTCTCGGAGGAGATGAAAAGCTTAAACCACCAGCAGCAGCAGCGGCAGCGTCACTCCTCAGATAAGCCAGCTGGATTCATTAGGCTCAGAGTCTCCCTCGCTAGCAGCGGCTTTTAAAAGCCCAGAGTATCGACCCGACTCATCAGCGCACTTTTATCTCCTGCTCGCTTCCTCTCTTACCTGGACCCGAGTAATTAGTCTCACACGTGTTGTGTAGAAGCACAGATGGAATCCAATGGCTGCCGTAGCGCTGCAAGACTAAAGCTCTCATCACCATGCGCCAGACGATTCATTGTAACCTCAGCATCATTGTACGCAGGTGCTTTAGAGTAATTCATAATCCAGGAGATGATGGCTCACTCTGGCTCCTGGACTTGTAAAACTTCACTTTGACCTTTATCATTAGGAGCTTTTATGTAGTGTCAAAGCATCTGATGTGGAACGGATTTCTCTTGAAACCTGGATATTTTAAGAACACGTTCACATGTATGGCCTTTATCAGACTCTCATATCCACTTTAACCTTCAGGGACAAATTGCAAGTGTTTTTTCTCAAAAAAAAATTCTTAAGATGGTTAAGACAATTAAATAAAAATTTTATGCAACTACAATATTTAAGAAAACACAAAGTCAAACTCAAAGATCAAAGTAAACTTTGTCCTCTCTGCTATATACTGTACAAGTATACTCAGAGACGAGATGATGTGGCTCCAGTAAGCCAGTCCCTCCAGGACTTTGCAGCCTTTTTTGAGATTGTTGCAGCCCAAAATGCCTGATTTTGCAGCAGCTTTTCAAAAAAAATTGCGATGAAAGTTTTTACGTGTGTTTTACGAGTGTTTTTATGCGTTTTGTTGCAATAAAGTTGCGGGAACAAGTCAAAATGTCCCCCTTTATAATGATTCTTTTACAGATCCTATAAATGAAGAAACAAAACCACTATCATTCTTATTAACCATTAATCATTTAGTTGTTTGTGAAGGTAAATGTGAGGTGTTTTTATCGCACGTTTCCTGCGTCTTCTAAACGTAACGGGGAAGTGAGTTCGCTGATGTATGACTCAGCGATTTGCAGGAAAGACGATGAGTATAAATTGTGGAAAAGTTGCAGTAACTGGTCAAAATTGCATGGTAGTAATGAATTTGCGGGGATTGGCTGAATTTGTGTTAATAGTTGTGATTGCAACATCATGAACTCCTGGAGGGTCTGGTAAACCCAGTAGGTTTGCAATAGACTTTTAATCTGAGGGTTAGGGTTCAAGTCCCTGTTTGGGTGAACAAAGCTCTTCTTTCTTGGGACAGGTCAGAATCAGTTCAGAGCAGTTGCTTGTTGAAGTCCTGGGCTGTTAAAACTGCTCGATACCTGTCCACTGCTCCTTCTCGGGTGGGTCGAATGCAGAGCTCACATGTGGGTGTGGTTGTGGTGTGCTGTGTTCACAATCACAAATAATCACTGTTTCACTACAAACAGCTGTTGCCATTTCCCCTTTTCAACTTTTTTACACCATTATCTCTTTATACGTTTTTTAGCATCTTTCAGGAATTACCCATCTAGTTTACTGATGGCCAGTCATCAACACAGTAGTGACACTGACCTGGTCTCTGGAGTGTACAAATGACGTGGAGTTTTTATGTGTTTGTGTCAATGCTGTGATAAAAAGATGAGTATGTATATATAATGTATTGGAATAGAAGAAGTGAAGTGAAGCAAAGTGACTAGCATACAGTACGTGATATATATTTATATATACAAAACTGAAACACATCTGTACTGTATCTATCAGACAAAACTACAGTACAGCAATAACTGCTTTTCTCATCCTTCACGTCCCTTGAATACAGCTACAAGGTCATACGCTGTTCATGAAGGGCTTCATCAAATCATTCTTACGTCCTTTTGGCTGAAAGTAAAAATTTCCACATTTTTGCAGGATGAGGTCTCCAAAGCGTGAGCTTTCACACTGCCTGGGGCTGGCTGTGATCCTTGGCTATTTAAAGAGCAAGAGTCTCTTTAATGGGAGTTAAGCTTTTAAGCTCTGGATCACTGCTTCTCTCCGTCTACACAGCTGACCTCACATGCGCACGGTGGCTTCCAAATACAGAGTAATAATTAAGTGGGACCTTAATTCCAGATGTTTGGTAAACCTGCATGCTGAGCCTTAGCTGGATCCGAGTCTTGATGAGATGCCGTTACTTTATTCATTAACCATCTGCAGTTTATCTCTTAATGCTAAAAGTGTATGATTTACTTATTCGGTGATGGAGTATTTGTCATTGTGAACACAACGCTCTGCATTTGACCCATCCGTGAAGGAGCAGTGGGCAGTTTTTGGCAGCACCTGGGGGTTAATGCTTGTGGATGGTACTTTGCTCCTGAGTACCTCAGTGGTACCTTTACCAGTCCGGGACATGATCCGGCGGCCTTCCAATCACAGTGCCAACTCCCTGTAGCTGTTACTCTACCAACTCGTGTTTATTCAGTGGCTCATTCGATATTACAAATGGTGACAGTTTTGGATTTGAATCTACAACCTCTTGGTCCATATGCAAAATAGCACCAGCAAAAGAGTGAGAGTTTCCCAAAATCAAAGAACATTTGATCAGATTTTCAAGCTAATTTCAGTCCCTCCAGGATCGTGGCCTTTTTTGAGATTTTGATTTTGCAGCAGTTTTTTCTGAAAAATTGTGATGAAAGTTGCAGTGTTTTTAGGTGTTTTGTTGCAGTAACGTTGCGGGAGCAAGTCAAAGTTGCAGAAAGATTTGTGATTTTTTTCCCCCCTTATAATGATTCTTTAGTAATTCATTAAAATGAAGGAACAAAACCACTTATTTTTCTTCACCATTAATCATTAAGTTATTTTTGAAGGTAAATGTGAGGCGTTTTTATCATGTTTCCTGCATCTTCTAAATGTAACAAGGAAGTGAGTTCACAGACGTATGGCTCCCGTGTCGCGGGAAACGACAATGACTGGTCATTAGCCAAAGTTATGGACAAGGCTACAGAGCTGCCCTTTTTGCCTCAGTGTTCGTATGTATTACATGTGTGTTAGGTGTGATGTAGGTCTGTATAATGGGATTTTGCCGCTTTGCAGGTACGATGCGTATCCTCCGTACGGGAGCCGCAGGAGGCTGATTTCTCCCATGTATGATGAGTACGGCGAGGCCATCATGGAGGACGATGCCTATTATTACAGCCCCTACGGCCCTGAGGTAATATCACACCTTTACACCAGCAGCAGATCAAAGCCACAAGAAGAGGGGCTGTAGCAAATTGAATGGAATGTAAATCTGACTCCAGCGACTTGATGTTTCATAATGTTTTAGACGTAAGGAAGCCTGGCGCTGAGTCAGTTTAAGATATGAGTATGTTCCGTGTTGTAGCTGTAATTATCATTATCTTACTCAGTCCTTTACCCAGCGTTGATGCTGAATGTGTTTAAGAACATGGGCCTCATTCACCAACCGTTCTAACGAACAGATTTGATCTTACTCCCCACTTACGCACTTTGCACCAAGAATCTGGAATTCACCAATGTTTTCCTATCTGGAATTTGTTCTTGACTAGGAGCAGAATCTGCACACACTTAAGACCAGTCGTGTGCACATTTAAGTGATGATAGTTTCTTCAGAATAATTGCTTGTGGCAGTTTTGTTAATTGTACAGTTGATAAAATAATAGTATTTTAATGTAATGTAATCTTTTAAAAATAACCTTAAAATCAGTATATTGTAAATTAAAATATTATTTAATTATCTATAAATATTCATGTACAGTTATTTATTGATGTTTATAATTATTATTATTATTTATTATATATATATATAAACTAAAAATCATTTTCATGGTACAATCAGAAGTCATGTGGATTGAGTCCTGCCTTGTTCAGTGATTGATTATGACGGAGGATTAACGTTCAGTTCACTTCTACATTGAGGAAATGGCAAAAGAAAACCACGAGAAAAATAAGTAAAAATAATGCAGTACACGTTCAGGTTCTATGTGAGGTTTAATTTGTACTGTGTTGTCGAATAAGAATGCTATGGGTTTGAGTCTTTTTTTTTTTTTTTGAGTCTATGGTAGAGTCTTTTTGTTGTTGTTTATCTCAGTTTTTTGATTGAAATGTTACTGTCTACATGTTTGGAATAAACAGCAAAAGGAGGGAAATGGCATGTTCTTGATGCTTCAAAATGCAGCGTTTAACCCAAACGTGTAGACAGTAATATTTCATTCGTTTAAAAACTGAGATAAACTGCTGAAATGTTCCCAAATTAGTTTATATATTGATGAATCCCACACACACAAATAGGAAGGTAAAGTTGAGAGAAAATGCCTAAATGTATATAGATAAATGGGTGCTTTTATTGTCATTATACTATTGTATTATATTATTGTTTGAAACACACCGTCAGATGCGCAATACAAAGAAACAACTATATCAAGGTAGAATGAGATATATACACACAGAAAAATAAATGTATATGTAATAATAAATAAATAAACTATAATTGTACACAAGGAGATGATGTAAAGATACAGTGCATAAGCATTGCACAGAGATGAAATATATAGTACATATATTATTTTTATATGAAATGTAGTCAAAATGTTATTCTAGTGTGTATTTCTTTTAAATTAACGTTTTGTAAAATGTTTGTAGTTTGAGCAGTTCGAGAACCGAGGTACCACTGTAATTATAGCGACGAGTTTACATTTAAATGATAATATTATACAGCTTGAAGAATAGAGTTTAGAACTAAAGGAGCCCAAAAAAACTCATTTCAAAGTGTGTAAGTGTTTATAGATTCTTTTCATAATTACGTACAAACATTGGCGTCTGGTTTTAAGGACAGGTTTCTCAGTAAGAACGCTTGGTGAATGAGGCCCATTACCTGATGTTATAATGATGAGGTGGATTTAAAGGAAGACCTGATGTCACCGCAGGGCCGGGGCAGGGGCAGAGGTGCGCCCGGACGAGGGCGAGGGCGGGGTAAACGAGTGGGATTTAGGGATTTTCCTCCAGAGGATGAGATCGGACCCGCAGAACCAGAAGCTCCGGCTGAGGTGGAAGAGGGAGGCGAAGCCGAGGCCGAGCCCGGAGAGTCGACGGCGGCAAAGAAGCTGAAATCTGTCATGAAACTCAGCAAGCTGCTGGCCGCCGGCAAGAAAGCAGACCAGGCTCACACCTCGCCCTGGAAGAAGGCCAAGATCTTCCCCATGATGTTCGGGAAGGGCAGAAAGGACAAAGACTACGCCAAGCTGACATCTGCTCGCCGTATCGGCAGTCAAGAGAGCTTGACGGGGGACGCGAGCCCCAGCGGCTCCGTCGACGAATCTGTGTCCTCGCCCAGAGCTCGACTTGGAAAAGTCCTGAAGCGGATCAATCTGGCGAGGAAGCTGCAAATCAGACGCAAATCTCAAAGCAGCATCAGCCGGAGTTCTGCCAGCGATAGAGACGAGTCCGCAGCTGAGTCTGAAGAGAGGAAATCCAAAGTGTCCATTAGCGTCAGCGAGCCGGAAGCAAGCGGATCGGAAGCAGAGAGCGAGAGGAGGAGGAAGGGGTCGGATGAGGACGAGTCATCAGAGAGAAGCAGCGTCGCAGCCTCTGCTGAAGACAAGGATTACCTGAGGGTGGATCTGGACAGAGATGACGCCAACGAGAGCACCGTCGACTCCGAGTCGGAACCAGAGGAACCGGAGGAATCAGAAGACGAAAGCAAGTCAAAATCGGGCACAGAGAAGTCAGGAACTGAGAAAGAGTCTGAATCAGAATCTGAGAAAGCTTCAGCCACTGAGGAGTCTGGTTCAGAAGAGGAGTCAGAAAAGACATCAGGGACTGAAAAAGAGTCCGGAACCGAGAAATCAGGAACCGAGGAAGAATCTAGTGCAGAGAAGAGCTCGGCCACCGAAAAAGAGTCTGAAGAGGAATCAGAAGAAGATGAAGATAAAAGTGAGGAGTCTAGATCAGTGTCTGGATCAGGGTCTGGATCAGGATCTGGATCAGGGTCTGGATCCGCTCGCTCATCTATGAAATCATCAGGCACTGAAGCCAGTAAAGGCTCTTCAGAGAGATCAAGTGCTCGAAGCAGTGCTAGCGGTTCAGTTAGGTCCAGTGCAAGTGGATTTGAGAGCGGCAGCGGTTCTGGTGGCTCCCAAGCATCCTCAGCTCGCTCATCGGTGAGATCATCTCAAAAGTCAATGTCTGGAAGTAGCGAGAAGGAAACAGGAAGCTCCATTCACAGCGGATCTGAGGAGGCATCTGGATCAGAACCCAGCAGGTCCGCTGCCTCAGACGACTCCGGTTCTGATGCCGTCTCAGTGAGTGGCAGCGAGAGAAGTTCCACCAGCTCCAGGTCCGCAGGGGGCAGCTACCGCTCCCGCAAATCCATCATCACTCGCTCCTCCCAGGACACCATTGACGAGGAGAGTGAAGAGGAGGGTTCAGGAGCAGATGAGGAAGAAGAGGAAGAGGAAGCTGCAGACGAGTCTTCAAATGAGTTGAGCGATGGAGAGGCAACTCGGCGCTCCAGTGTGATCTCGGCCTCTGGAAGCGAAGGATCTCGGAGTCTTGCAGGAACTCCTTCCGGCACGGAGAGCAGCGCAACCGAGAGCTCTGACGAGGCGTTTGGAGGGCTCTCACCCATCACCGAGGTGGATGAAGATGCCATAACATCTGGCAGCGGCTCAGAGGGGAAGGATGCCAATTCAGATGGAGAATCCGACTCTGGAAATTCCACGTCTTTCTAAGAGAATTAAAGAGAGCAGCGTGTGTGAAGCATAAAGTAAGACTGAAGTGAATGTGTTTCTGCTGTGAAGTGCAGTGATTTCCTTTCTTCTTGTGCTTGCTGAGTGGAACACGTCTTCACCTGCATGAGCTTGAAGATGCTGATCACGTGTGCTCTCCTGGTGTGCATTTCTGAAACCTCCTTTTAAAAAGAAAGCCTTGACCTTCACTTCTTTACTTTATTCTCTTTCACTAAGGATGTGCCGTAGATTACAGCTATTCTTCTGCTTCCAAGTCGTGTGTTTCTGGGTGATGAGATTTTAAGGATTTTCCACATAAGCAGGGGTCTCCAAATCGGCTTCTGGGGAGACTCCAGCAGTACGGGCGTAAATCACAACAATATATACTTAGATATCAACATAGACAACATAGATATCACAGTCTGATACAATACAGTTTTTCTTTGATTAAGTCGAGCTGTTAGTGATTCACGATAATACCAGAATCAAATCAGCATTGGACCGATGCTTATATTTCCCCAATATTCTCTGCCGATATTTGATGACGCATGTATTGTACGTGGGCAAGGTAGCGCTTGTGTGAGGCATGTCCAGAGTCCCATGTGGGATTTTATACGGCCCGCGCCTTCCGTCTTAAAATGTTATTTTGTGTCAAAATTTTGAGCATGCAGTGCAACTTTGGTGAGCAAAATCAGGCATCAGTATCAGCAGATGTAAGTACGAAAATATCAGTTATCGACATTGACCAAAAAGTCGCTTATCATGCATCACTACAAGCTGTCGATATGCTGATTTAACACCATCACTTCGTTATATCAAATGACAAAAAAACCAACTAAAATACCACTTTCATTCCTGAGCTTAATCAGACACCTACATGTCAAACAATTACCGCTTTAATAAAACTAGTATATAACAATTACATCATATATATTTTGGATCAAAGCAAGGAGCTTATTGACTCGCTATATCAATGCCTTGTTACACTCCTACCCAGCCTCGTTTGGTGATGATGCTAAACACATACCTAGTGAGGGTGGAGAGTAGCTGAAGGAGTTAAGGGTCTGTTCACACGTATGCAGATGTTTTTAGAAACATTTTTTTATTGACTTGGTTCTTTCATTTGCATCGTGATATTTTTTTAAATGCCCTCCAAAGGTAAGATTTTTCAAAAGGCAGGATTCTGTGGATCTGCGTAAACGAGTAAAATGCAGTTTTCTTAAAGCAGTGACGTCTTTAGTTCTGTTGTGCATATGCCTTAAATACCTAAATTTCTTACATACCACAAGTGACAATGGTAACCATGACAACAATCAACAAACAATTAGACTATGTTTATTAAAAAATACAGATACGTGCAAACAGGCCCTGAGTCAGGTTTGTTTCAGCAGGAAAATGACCAAACCGTGCAGGACGTCAACTCCAGTTAGAACCAGATTTGGAAACTAACTTGATCTCTGACTCTTTATACCTTATTTTTAACGTCTCTCTCAAATTCTCAGGCTGGCAGAAAGAAGCAGATCAGGTTAGTGGTGGAGGGCGAGTCGACCACTTCGGGAGAGGACAGCGGCCCGGACGTCCAGCGGAACCGTCCACCTAACCTCAACAGCCACAGCAACATCAACGGCTCAGTCTACCTGGCCCAGAACGGAACCATCGTCAGAACCCGGCGCCCGCCGTACCCCAACAACGTGAAACTGGGCTCGCCCGGGCGACTGGGCAAACAGTTTAAGAAGCTGGACAAGTTGGGAGTTACCTACGAGGAGCATTTACCTTTGAGCGGTACAGCAGATAACAACGGGCCCAACGTTACCGTAGGTTCCACCACCGTACTTACAGACGGCAACCCGAACACCGGGCACTCCGGCGGGCCCCTGGGCTCCACTCTAATGGGGCCGGACATCCTGGGGTCCAAACCCAACTTGGTTAAGGTCCGTCTGGACCCAGACCTGGGGCACTGCGGGCAGGAGCAGGAGTCGTCAGTGGATAACGTGGAGCTCAAAGAGACCTTGGAGTCCCCGAGTGAACACACGCTGTCGGACGAGGAGGAGCTGTGGATGGGGCCCTGGAACAACCTTCACATACCAATGACTAAACTCTGATTTGTTTTTACTAATTTTGTGTTTGTAGTAAGTTTCTGAATTCATTTCTTTGGTGGTGCTGCTTTATAGACATGGGCCGGTTTGAGATTCTGAAAGTGTGACGTATCTAAAGTAAAAATGTCTGAGAAAATACAGTGTTCCCTTCAACGCACTCCGTTCCAGTTAATGAACAATTAAACTATTTGGAACATTAGTGAATGTGTTATGTTAAAATGTGTGGAGGTGGTCTAGCGGTTAGGATACTCGCCTCTGATCAAGAGGTTGTGGGTTTAAATCCTGCCTCCTGCGCTAACATCACTGGGTTCCTGAACATGACCCTTAACCCCAAGCTGCAGGGAGACTGTCCCTGAAATTAGGAAATAGGAGCTGCTCTGGCTAAGAACGACTGTTCACACTTCACGATTTCAAAAGCTCAAGTCAGACACATTTTTCAGTGTAACGTCTGCAGCACATTCAAATGCACGTTTCAGTTAAAACAATCCGGCGATCGCAGACGCGATTGATGCGATGACAGTGTTGTTTTGTAGAGCAGACATTTGTCACTAATTTCGTTAGCTCCTCCCCAACACCGTTGTTGAACCACACTAAGCAGCGTGGACTGCAGGAACGACGGTTTGATGGAAAATCTGGTTTTGATACTGTGAGTTTCACAAAGCCTGGTATACACTGACACTCAGAAACCAGCCCATGCCTATAACTTCATCAACCCCAGTCATCATAAACGACCAAGCAGGAATGGATTACTCTATTGGGCAACGGATGTGATTGTATTTTCTTTCCACTTTTTTTTCCACCTTTCCATAGTTGAGTGTCAGGTAAATGGTTGTGTTGTGGGTGACAGGGCTGTACCTTCTCGTAGAATGCGATGTCAACGTCCACATGTGGCATGAATATCCGGCGTTATCGTTACCCAGAAGCTGAGCTCCATTTGATATTTTTTCTAAAAAAACAGCAACAAATATTAAGACGACGTAGCAGGATCAAAGTGTTTTTAGGCTGTATTTTCTACACCTGTGTTTGTTTGAAGAGTGTGTTTTAAAAGTGGACCAGTCAGACAGATTGTTAATCGAAACCGTTTTAAAAATTCTACACATGAACAAATCAAACTGACATCCAACACCATAACGCTGCCTGATTTATTTTCTGTTGTTCCTTTGTTTTACACCCTGAGAACAGAATCGGCTGTGACAGCCCTGATATTTTGACAATTGAAAGTACATAGAATGGATCTGTATTCAATAAAAACATGTATTTTCATAACTTAAATTATGTATGTTATATACAGAGTGTTTTAATGACAAACCTGAATCAGATTAATTTATCTTGTATACACATTTATCATAATTTAAGACGATTACACGATTTGGAATTGTGTTTTTTATTATAATCAGATGAGTAAATATGTACTGCATACATATTTCTTAATAAATTTGCAGTATGCTTATTTTTGGTTAAGATTTATAAATTGGAGTCAGTGTTGATACAGATGGAGTTTTATGAGGTTTGCTTTTCTTAAAATCTGTAAGACCAGGTTTTATGGAAATGATTTTTTCCAGGTTACTCACACATCATTAACACTGCATCTTAATCCATATCTGTCCATAAAAGGTGTAATGGCTCAGTTCAGCGTGAATAATTCTTCATCCGGTCTGTGATACCACAGTGTGGAGTAAAAATGATGATCAGTTGGTCATGTTTACACATTCTTTCATTTACTTCAACCAAGAACAATTTGTGCAATCTAACCTCACTTTTATGAGTTTTAGGGCCTGTGTCCACCAAATGTGTTTTTTGCTCTCTCGTCGCTTCTCTCAGCGCATGTTTTTGCTAAGTTACGGAAAGCGGCATCGGGCAGGAACACAGCTGGGAGAGTAGCACCGATTAGGGGTTTGATGCTGGCGCAGAAACCATGTTTGATGGACACAGACCCATAGTGTTACACATTAACCTGAAAACTAATAAAAGGTTTTAAAGTCAGTTGACGGTAATAAAATTGATGAAGCTGGCAGATTAACTTAAAACTACAGCTTCGTTTATCCCTAACATCCCTGAGTGTTTTCTCTCTTTAGAAGCCTCTATTCTAGTGTGTGTGTGTAGAAGTTAGTCATACAGTGCATCTGGAAAGTATTCACAGTGCTCCACTTTTTCCACAATAGCCTATGTTACAGTCTTATCCCCAAATAGATTAAATTCATCTTTTACCTAAAAATTCTACACACAATACCCCATAATGACAAAGTGAAAAAGGTTATTTGAAACTTTTGCAAATTTATTAAAAATAAAAAACATAAATTAAACATTATCGTAAGTATTCACTGCGTTTGCTCAATACTTTGTTGAAGCACCTTTGGCAGCAATTACAGTCTCAAGTCTTTTAGAGTATGATGCCACAAGCTTGGCACACCTATTTTTGGCCAGTTTCCCCCTTTCTTC
>JAVGVS010000231.1:232729-315229 GCA_032718565.1 Distichodus sexfasciatus | reverse complement strand
ACCCCAGATTATATGATTAGTCTTAAAGTGTCCAAGTGCTAGGAGGAGGAACTCAGGTGTGTACAGCAACATCCCACCTCCTATTTTCTACCTGACGAGACAAAAACATGTAAGAACATGTCCTCCTCACCTGTTGGTGGCGCTGTTTCTAACAGTTGTGGTTCACTATCACGATTGCTGCTAATGAAGATTTATATTTAGACACTGGGCTTCATCTAATCAGCTGGTTTTACAACGTAACAAATATGATCACTATCGAGAGTCAGTATTTAAAATTATTGGTCAAGTGGTCAAAAGGTGGTTTTTAGATTTATACTAGACTCTAACTGTGCATGTGCGTTTTGGTAAGAACTGGGGTTTTTTTGTGTGTTTTTTGTGTTGTTTACCGTTTTTAAAATGTTATGCCAACAAAAATTTGCTTTAATCAAACAAATACTTCAGCAAATTTGTTTTCAACATAAACATGAAGTGATGATTTGGTGACATCTTTTATGTGTTTTTGGTCACGTCTTGCCAACTCGGACAAAACTCCCTCAATTTGGCTACAAACAACTGGACATTTGCCATTTTTTAAATGTATCAGCAAAAATTTGCTTCAATCAAAAAAATAAAAAGTCAGATCTTGTATTTCAGTTTCAAGCTAAGAAAATGAGACAATATGTACAGTGAATGATGTCAACATGAGCATGTTCCTCAAGACTGCGTTAAAACACAAGAAAACCTGGCTGCATAGAATGCAACATGAAGAAATGAGAGACGACTCAAAACTTTTGTAACGAACTCTACTCCAGCAAAGTTTTTGCAACATCTTGCCACAATTTGGTGACACTTTTGTGACTTTGACAAACTGAACAAATCTTTACTCTCACTTCAGTTAAAAGTAAATTCAAGCATTTGTCATTTGAACCAAAATGGTGGTGTTGAGCAGCTCCAATCAGAAAAATATACTTCAGCAAGTCAGCATTCATTTTTGATGACCCATTAAAATCCAAACTATAAACAATAATCACGATATGATATTATATAGATTATATAGATTCATTAAACAATAATTTGACAATTTAAATATCACAGTCTGCTACAACACAATTTCAATTCGATACAGGTCAGGAGCCAGTGATGGATATGAGACAATATCAGATGAATAGAAGTGACAGTGTTAAATCAGCATATCACATTAAGTAAAATATCATTTGACATTTTTACCTCTGAGGTCAACTAGACTTAAATTAAAGCAATTGTTTTAACAGATCTCTCAAAAACAGAGCTCCTGTTCAATATAAAGGGATGTTACGATGTTTGATGTTTGGTCAGTGTTTTTATTTTGCATCAGTGCTTTGTGTTTGTTGATCAAGTTGGTGTATAGATGTAGATTGATGTATGGTAAACCCTGACTTTAGGCCCGTGACAGTCAGACTGGCAGACGTTAGTGGCGGTGTGTGAGGTGGTGAGGGATAATTACGTGGTTAAAATGTTGAAAACTAATTTTCTCACTTGTGGGACAAAAACACTGGGGGAAGAAGAAGAAACTGTGGTTTTACTTTCAGATGTGAGCTTTCTCGCCTCGGGACAAGCAGGAGCTGGCAGTCAAATTCTTCTGCTTATTTTCAATAGCGGGAGGCGTCTAGTGGGGCTGTAACGATACACCAATATACAATGATACATCAAGTCAGTTATCTGTAGGGCTGAAACGATTATTCAAATAACTTGCAAAATTTGGTTACAAAAAATGGTCGAAGCTTTGTTTAAATCATTTCACTCCCAAGAGCATGGTGTCCCACATGGACGCTTATTAGTGACGCACAACGTTTTCAGTGGTGCAGTCAAGGCAAGACCTGATTCCACATAAATGACATTTTTCATTATGTGTTTGTGAGCGTGAGCTTCATTACTCGCTAAAATGCTACAGTTCAGTAAAATCTCTCCCTTTAATATAGACACACTCATATTTGAGCTGATAACTAACCACAACAACCAACGTTCTACTCACAATACAGTCATTTATTGAGATTTTCAGCATTTATTCCAGAATGTACGTTCATCGCTTTATTGTGAAGTGCCTGCGAGTGGCTTTACTTGAACAAAAAAAAAAATCAATAGAATACTCAATTACAGAAAGAATCGATAGCTGCAGCTGTAGTCATCTGTGGTTTCACACCATCAATCCAAAATGAAATCATTGATCAGACATCATACATATGGTAACTTTATATCGAACGGGAGCTCTATTTTATTAAAAGAAAAAGCTTGTTTTATTTAAATGTCTCAGGAATAAAGATGTCAAATGATATTTTACTTAATTGTCATAATTTGATTTGAATGGAAGTGATGGTGTTAAATTAGTATATGATATTGTCTCATATCAATAATTAGCTCCTGAATCAAATCGAATGGAAATTGTATCATAACAGACTTTGTAATATTAATAGATGTGGAATTGTTGTTTGTTGAAGTTACAACCTCATCCTACACATCACGATTTGATTGTGATATCCACTTTCCTTGTTCTTATTTTGTATCTTCAAGTTCAGTAAAGTATCTTTAGAAATGTGTGAACCGTTAAAGTGGTGAAAGAGTAATAGGTCAAAATGTCTGAATAAACATATGAGAACTTAAAAAAAGTTCTGCCAGTCCTTCAGCTTGAAATTAGTATGTTGATAATGAATAAAAAGCATGGTGCAGCACCTCCTCCCAGATAAATCACACAAAATGTTCTTTTTGGACTTCTTCATATGACATCACTTATTCTAACATGCATTACTATTTACGCTAAAAAAAAAAACAACAGCAGCTGAAGCAGAAAAACAAGCAGGTTGGGATTGTGGTGAACAAAGCTGCTTTTACTGTAAATCCAACACACAGAAATGCTGATTATTATAGTTCTGCTTCTGTTAGCTAATAATTAGCAACATGCTATTTCTAAGTAAATGAAATGTCAGAATTTTGTAACTGTAAACACAGAAATTAACTCAAACGACAAGACCTAGAAGATGAATTTATCTAGGACTTTATCTTCACAGATTATGGAAATCCCATTGCTGTGTTGAATAGAGATTTTATCTGCAGAAAGTGGGAAAGAAGGGAATGCTCATGATGTCAGATTTAATATCTCTATAAAATAACTGTGAATGGATGTGTCTGTGGATTTTTGTGTGTCTCTGATTGAAATCCATAACGTGACTTTTCATTTCCCTGATAACACATCTGTACTAGATTCTAGACGACTAGTTAGTGTTATTCCAAAGTAATTGATTCCATTCCATTATTACTGTCTCTGAATTGTAATGTGCTACAGAACTCCTGCTAAAATGTAGTTTACTGCAGTTGATTCTACATCAGTGGAGGGTGATGTGGTGCAGCATGATGACTGTAGACATACACTCTGTAGGAAATAACTCTTTTACTCAACATTTTACTCTTGTCACAAAGCTCTCGTGGTGTCGTGAATTTTATTAATAAAAACAAAACAGCACTAAATTTCAGGTTAAAAGTGTGTTGTAACATGTGTTACTGCAATATGTAATGAGTATAATATTACTGAACATACATTAGCAAACCCTTACATTACTGTGGTGTAATACCTTACTGTAGCTGCATTATTTAATACTCAACACTGGTGAAGATGGATTGTTTTTCTGTAACCTGGCTTTAGGTGAAGCTGTGACTCAGCGCTGTACCACTTAACTATTTCATGTCAAATTAGGCTGCAGGTTTAGTGACGGGAGTTATAAGATAGATACACAAGGGGTGTAATGATACATCAATCTAGACATAATTTCACTCAGCAAGTCCACAGCATGGATTTAAAATGAAAACATCGGTCAGACATCATAAATATTGTAACGTCACTTTATATTGAACAGATCCGGAATAAAAATCTCAAATGATGTTTGAGTTGCTTTTTGTGACATGATATGAATGGAAATGATCAAATCAGCATATGATATTGTCTCATATCGATCAAGTAGAAAACGTACCCTAGCAGACTTTGTGATATCGGCAGAGGTCAAATCGCTGTCCGCAGAACTCATACAATATCGTTTTGTGAGGAATTTTGTGATTTACGTTCCTAATATCTACTGCCCCCTACTGAGGCTTCAGAGGACAGACATGACGTAATAAACACTAGCAGTGTAAATCACGATATGATTACATCAATATTCTATAAATTCCTAATGATATTATCACGTCTGCCATGATACGATTTCCATTTGATTCAAATCAGGAGTCAACAAAGGATATGAGACAATATCATATGCTGATTTAACACCATCACTTCCATTCATATCATCTCACAAAAATCAATACAAATATCATGTGACATTTTTATTCCTGAATTCAACCAGACATTTACATAAATAACAATCTCCATTATTAATGAAATCAGGTTACAGTATGTAGGATGTCTGATCAATTATGTCATTTTGGACCGATGTTATGGGCTCAAGGATCATTGAATCGATTTATTGATGTTTCTTGATGAATCTTTACAACGCTTATGTCTACAGCCCCATACTGAGGCTTCGGGGGACAGACGTCTTGTTAATAAACACTAGCAGTATAAATCACGATACATTATATCAATAAGACGTGTGCTTGATAACTACAAGACGTTTGGACCCATATTTTCACAAATCACCAGAACACAATCTACTGCTCCACTTCCAAGAGGAATTTCAGTTTTTCGTTCTCCTAATGCCATGTCTGAGTGCGTCTCTGTCACAGCTGTGCTGTGGTTCTGAAGGGCTAAGTGATGATGCCTGTCATGGTCATTGCCTCTCGGTCCAGGGCAGCGGGTCAGCTCGGCAATTTGAGAAAAATGTTTTTGTTTTGACGCTGGTGCGCCTCCGACATCCACTGTGGTTATATTTAGTGCTGTGTTTGATGGGGTTTTTATATTTTTCGAGGCAATTTTGAAAACCCATTTCTGGCTGTGTAAAATATACATTGTTGGTTTTGAGCACTTATAATTTCTGACCTGCACATGGTTATTTTTGAGATGTGCCCGTGCCCAAATTACGTTTTAAGTGACAGGCAGACAGGCACGTGCACACACACACACAATAATCCAGAATAGCTATTCATGGAGTCATCCCACCCGAAGGGTTTTATTATTTCTGAACTGCTGGGTGTGTTGAAAAATAGATAGTTCACAGTCTGGCCGGTTTAATGAGTAGGTGTTTGGTTTCATGGTCTTGTATTCTCATGTGTATTTATGTACGAACAGCAGTCTGCCGGACCACTACAGCGCACATCACGACACACGCAGCAGCGTAGTAAGTGATCAGTTCAAAGTCTTGTCTAGTCTTTAGTCAGGTGGAGACAAATAAAAATGTGGGCTGGCATTTAACACACGGGGGCTGAATTGGGCAAGTGGGAGTGGAAAAGTAATTATAGTGAAGTGAAAAGCAATGGCCTGTTTTGCCCTTTAGGTGCAGAGGGCCACACTCCAACATATGCAGCAGCAGTTTCACTGGATGTCATTAATGTGCAAAAATGTTTATAGAAACTGAATCTTAATGTCTAATTAATTTTGAGTTGTTTTGATCAGATTCACATTAGTCTAGTGAGCAGTGTTGGTGAAGATGCTTTTAAACGGCAGCCTGCTTGTGATATAGACACAAGCAGGCTATAGATGTAGACACGTAGCCAGGTATTTATAATAACAGATTTTTATGCGGTTGCACCTGTCGTCCACACGTAAACAGAGGTTTTAGTCGCTGAAACCTGCTATTTTTGAAAACTCCGGCCAAAATAGAGATTTCTGAAAACTCCAGCTTCAGTGACTGAAACCTCAGAGTTTTAGGTTCATAGCTTCATAAGTGTGCCACAGGAAATGCGTTGAGGTCAGGTGTGCGAGGTTTGTTGTTGTTGAAGATGGATACTGTCAGAGCAGTGATTCTCGTCCCCCTTATTCAAGCAGTTTGTACGTGTTTGCAGCTGCTAACGTTTAAAAGTAACTCCACTTCCCTATCTGTCCGCACCAAGCACCCTCTATTCACCACTGTTTACCAAGAAACCGGATGTAAAAGTCATTGTAACAGGATGTAATGAGTTCTTTTCTTCCATGATTCTGATTGGCTGACATGGTTCTACACAGCTCTTGATGGCATATTTATCTGGATTCATGCGTACAGAGTTATTTTCAAAAACGGAGGAGAAAAATATCCATTTTATAAATACCCAGCTATGTGTGTACAGTGTGTAAGCTCCACTACAAGCTGCTGTTTTCATATAGTAGTTACTACACTACAAGCTACAGAGTAACAGCAGTAACTACATCCAAGCTGTTTCATCCAGTAATACTGAGGATTAGTGCTGCAGGACTCTCTCAAAGATCATTCATTAAAGGGTGAAACGTGATGGTAAAAAGTGAAATGTAAATCTATATTTTTAACAGTGTAACATCAAACCACAGGTTATGATGGTGTGTTGGAGGTAGAGAGCGTTGCGATGTTCAGCTTGTGTAAGTTACACTCTAATATGTAAGTTCTGTTCGTTTGGTCTTTCAGAGTCAAACATTATGATAAATACAGACACAGATTCTTCCATCCATATTGGCCAACGTCAACTACATCCTCCATCAGCAGCTAAGAGTACACTGTGATGCTACGAGGCACAGTAGCCAATCAAAAGCTACTTTTACCAATTCAACACCAATCACAAACACCTAATCCTAGTTTAAAATAGCCAGCTTTTAAAGAGAGAAACAACACTTTTTGTAATTATGCAGGGGCAGTTGATAGCGTAACAGTTAGGGTGTTCACCCTGTGATCGAAAGGTCACTAGTTCAAGTCCTGGACCGGTAAAGGTAAGACTGAGGTACTCATGAGCAAGGTACTGTCCCTAAGAACCGCTCCCTGGGTGATGCCCACGTCAGCTGCCCACTGCTCCTTCACATATTAAATAAAGACATATTCACGGCTGAGCTGTTCAATATAAAGTGATGTTACAATATGTCTGATTGATGTTTTCATTTTAGATCGATGCTGTGGGCTTGTTGATTTAAATGATGAATCTCTCTAGATTGATGTATCTTTACATCCCTTTCAGACATATCTCATAACTAAACCCGGCTCTGCAGACTAACTTTACATGAAATAGTTAAGCGCAGAGTCACAACTTCACCTAAAGACTGCTTACAGAAAAACAATCCGTCTTCACCAGTGTTGGGAGTAGCATATTACAAAAACATAAATACAGCAATGTATTACTTTTTAATGTAACACAATAATGTAAGACGTTACTAATACATGTTCAGTAAAATTATACTCATTACTTATTCTAGTAACACATGAAGGAGAAAATGCAGAGCTCACATACAGTATGGTTATGGTGCACTGTGTGCTGTGCTGCGTTCACAATGACAATCACTCAGTTTCACTCACTCTCACTTTTTGCAGTCAGTACTGTCACTAATTTTAGTTAGCTATTCTACAACACTTCAAAATAGTCTTTGCTATACAGTGTGTTTGAGTGTATGTGTGTGTGCTGCAGTCTGGCCGAGGTTGCTATTTGTGGTGGTGTGTGTGTGAGTGTTATTCCAGGCTACTGTGTCTGGCTCCTATACAGCCTGTGGCAGATGAGAGCCTCTCCACACTTTACACAGCGAGTGTAAATGAACACATCACCACTCCATCACTCTGATGTGGCCTGATCTCCCTGTGTGGTCCCAAGAAGGAGGGAGTGAGTGAATGGAGAAGAGCGGGAGGGTCAAAATGAGTCAGGAGAGTGGAATTAAATTATTAGAAAGTGAGTGAGTGAATTTAAGTGAGTGAGTGAGTCATTGTGAACACAGCACAGCATAAAGTGCACAACCACCACATGTGAGCTCTGCATTTCACCCATCCTTGAAGGAGCAGTGGGCAGCTTTTTGCCCATGCCTGGCTAGCAGTGTTTGGGGACAGTACCTTGTTTATGAGTACATCAGTGGTACCTTTACCGGTCCGTGACCTTCCGCTCACCAGGCCGTTTTCCTAATGGCGCAGTTTAATAAGCACAGACATTGGTCCTCAATTTACATTTACAGCATTTAGCAGACGCTCTTGTTCAGGGCAACTTACATTTCCTAATTTCAGGGACAGTTCCCCTGAGAGCAACTTAGGGTTAAGGGTCTTGCTCAGTAACAGAGGTCGGATTCGAACCCACAACCTCTTGGTCCAAAGGCGAGTGTCCTACCACTAGGCCAACAACACCCCACTGTTCATAAGTGTGTTCTGATAATGATGAATAAATACATTTAAATAGTATATTATATTATGTGTTGGTGGCCTAGTGGTAAGGACACTAGTCTTTGGACCAAGAGGCTGTGGGCTGGAATTCTACCTCTGGCACTACCATCATTGGGTCTCTAAACAAGACCCTTAACTCCAAGTTGCTGCATGGAGACTGTGCCTGTAATTAGCTGCTCTGGATAAGAGTGTCTGCTAAATGCCATAAGTGTAAATGTAAACGTAATAGTATATAGTATAACATTCTTTGATTGGCAGGACGCTGGTTGGAATCCCGGATCGGTAAAGGTACCACTGAGGTGTTCATGAGGAAGTTACCGCCCCCAAGCACTGCTCGCCAGATACAGCCACTAACCTATTCACTGCTCCTTCATGGATGGGTCAAATGCAGAGCTCACATGTGGTTGTGGTGCACTGCGTGCTGTGTTCACAATGAAAAATAATCACTCACTTTTTACATTATACTACATAACAGAAGTGAAGAATATTCTAATGTTTTCCACAAATAGGCACTGCAATAAAATGTGTGTGCTCCTCAGTGTTCCTGTCTAAGACCACATCTCAAGTAAGAAAACATTGATGAATATTGCGATCTTTGTAAAAGTTGTGTAAGTGGGTTTAAAGCCAATCTCTTCTTAAGAGTAGTTGGTGAATGATGCCCAATGTCTTTGTTTCTGTGCCATTGGTTTTACTAGTGTTAGCCACTGGTGTGGATTTTTCCCTTCATGCTTCAGCTAAACCAGGGTGGGTGTGGAAATAAAGGCTCTGGCCCCAGATCACATGAGCCGTCTCTTCCTTTGTGTGCTTTAACAGACATGGAGACGACTTGTTAAAACCACCAGGCTCCATCGGCTATCAGTGAAAGCCTTCCATCCCTGCTCTTTTGTGACCGAACGTTTAACTGCTGCACTTTTTGCAGACTTCACTGGCTTACAGTTTATATGAATTAAAGTGAGTGATTATTTGTCATTGTAAACACAGCACAGTCCACCACAACCACCTGTGAGCTCTGTGTGCGACCCATGTGAGTTAACATTTACAGCATTTAGCAGACTCTCTTATCCAGAGCAACTCACATTTCCCTAATTTCAGGGGTTAAGCAACTTGGGGCTAAGGGTCTTGCTCAGAGACCCAGTGGTATTCTAGAGGTTGGGGGCTCGAACCCACAACCTCCAGGTCTAGAGATGAGGGTGCTAACCACTAGACCACCACCACCCCAGTTCCTTTGCCATGAGTACTTCAGTGGTTCCTCTATCAGTTTAGGATTTGAATCAGCGACCCTCCAATCACAACTCTGCCCATTTCACGCAATGGACATGATTGTGGACTTCAGGAGGAGCTCTGTCTCACCTCCACTCATCATCAAGTTGAGGCTCCCACTGTGGAACGTATGTGTTTCATGGGCACCACAATCACACAGGACCTCAATTGTTTTTGTTATTGTGAACACACTACAACCTTGCTCACGAGTACCTCAATGGTACCTTTACCAGGATTTGAACAACCGATTACAGGACTAAACATTACACTACTGCTGTCCATTTGAGGGGAGTAAAGATAAGTAAAGTTTTTACCCAGAACACCACAGTATGTCATGCGCAGTAAGAATCAAGATGTATGACACTCCCTGAGTGCTACAGAGTGTAAGTGTAATAATCAGCATCGTGACAACACAAATAAACAGGGATTTGACTGGTATTAGAGGATGCAGCCGCGTCCACCTGCAGCATGTACCCCAGCGGTGTGGCGTTAGCGCAGGGGCCTCCGGGGCCCACGGTCAACCTAGACCACCAGCACGGCTGCATTTATTATTCAGTGATAATACACACTGTCTCACTCCAATGCTCATAGACAGACAGTCGCAATGCTGAGCTACAGGTTCAGACTGAGCCACACACTGCTGCTGTTAATGTTAATGTTTTTATCCTCAGCCTGCTCTCATCACCCAGCTCCTGATTGCTCTGCTGTTGCACATTTTACTTAATGCCTCACCTCCAACCACAGAGGAGTTAAGCCAGAGTGAACAAACAAGTTGTGTACTTGTAAACTGAATATTTGGACTGTGTGTTTGAACCAAGCACAACCATTACTGGATCCCTTAACCCCAAGTTGCTCCAGGGAGACTGTGCCTGAAATGAGATCATTATCAGAACAGGAAGTCATGTCATACGTTGTGGAGTTGTTTTCAGGATTCTGATTGGCTAACATGGCTTTCTGCTTCTCATTACACTGCTGCCTATAGTTTTGGCATGCTAATAATAACTCTCGTTGTTCATTCCTGTATTTATGTATTATTCCTGTAAATGAATATTTTTTGGAAAACAATCTGGTATAAACAAGGATATTTTTTAAAACGGAGTGCGGGAATATTGTTGTCTGTCCATTACCTTTCCTTGATTTTTTGATTCAAGTATAGAACGTAGTTGGCGGTAACTTGGTTTTAATGACAGTTATTGATTTTAAGTTTAGTCTTGCTGAAGAACAGGCGTGAACTACAAAGCACTGTTCTGCTCTGGATGCTGTAAACATAAATGGAATAGCCGTTTCTGTAAGTATCCGGCTATGTGTAAACATGGCCTGTAAATGCAAAATGTAAATGTTTCAGACAATCATTTCCCAATAACGGATGCGCAACCCGGGCCCTGGAGAAAGCTGACAGAAGAATTGACGCATTTGAGCGTTGGTGAAGAAAGCTAAGAATTCCATGTACAGCAAGAGTAACCAACAAATAAATTCTTAAACGCAGCAGATCAGACATATCACTCGGAGGCAAAACCACCAGACTCAGGCTCACTTATTTTGGTCACAAAATGAGATCAGACTTACGGTGATGCTCAGACGAGTCAGTGGAACAAGAACACTGGGTTGCCAAAGAACACGCTGGCACAACACTGTATGTAAGGTCAGTTCATACCTCGTTTTTGGGGGCAGTGGGGAGAAGACTAAGAGCAGGTATATATGAACATAAAGACAATATGAACGTCACAGTCTCAGGATTTCAAAATTCCTCAGACGCCTGCATCAATGTCTAAGATTAGAGCTGCAGAATATATGTTCAATAATAACATCATATATTTGGTAAGATACTTTACATGAACTTTCAAAAATAGAAAAATGAAAATGCCAGTATTCACAGTGTGTGTGTGTGTGTGTGTAATTTACTCTTTTTTTCCACCCAGACTTGTTTGCTCACAACACTAAGATTCCTCTCCTCCACCTGGTGTTGTTTACTGACGGCCGAGTGGCTCGTTTGGAGTTTAATTAATCTCAAGTGGATCATAATTGGATGAAACAGTAAAATGCCATGATAAATATGATAAACAGGAGTAAATACTCATTAGCTCAATGAACAGAAACTGACCAGCTGTTCAGTGTTTCCCTCTCTCAGATCTGGCGTGAAGTGCTGCTCGAATACTCCTAGACTTAATTAAGAGGAGCTGCGTTGCTCCGAGGCCCTGAAGGTGGCGCTATCTGGGCCAGGTTTTAAGCATTCTTCTATCCCCTTACTTATTGATTTGCATTATTGTAATGGCATATGCTAGACTTGCTTATTTATTTTCAGAATGCCCAGAGTCACTCCTATGTGGGGTGCTGGTGCTGGTGGTCTAGCGGTTTAATACTCGTCTCTGGACCTAGGGGTTGTGTGTTTGAGTCCTACCTCCAGCTCTACCATCATCGGCCCCTGAGCAAGATCCTTCATGCCAAGTTGCTGCAGGAGACTGTCCCTGTAAATTAGGAAATGAAAGTTGCTCTGGATAAGAATGTCTGCTATATGCCGTTAGTATAAATGTATTTTTTGATATGTAAATACTAAAACAATATCATAACTTTCTGCCTTATTTTCATAAGAAATATTATTTTCAGTGAAAACTTAATTTTAGACATGTGGCCAAGTTTCCATCACAGAAGTAATAATAATATTTGCAAGCTGGGACATCCTATGGCCTATTACAATGAGAATATATGTACATTTGCCAGATGGAGCTGATCTCACATTATCAAATACTTAATTATATAAAACACAATGAGCACATCAGGTAAGTTCTCCAGATTTCAGCCATATGTGTCTCATGTATTTTTCTTATATGAAGTTATTTTAGGGTACAGAATTCATAGACATTGAACGCTGGTTGATGCTTAAACACAGGATAAGATCATGTTCTCCCCCTGATTATTGCTGTGCAGTTTTAAATGGATCTTTTAGAAATTAACAACAGTTTAAGTTAAAAAAAAACCTTGCAACAGACTAAAACTACAGAGTATAAATTAAAATATACAGAAAAATATGTTTCTAAATAAAGATGTCGAGTAGAAACAGTGATGTGCATACATAAACCTTATATGTAAATGTACATTTCTATGGTGAAAACACAGATATTTACCAAGTGAACACAAGGCTGTGTATTGTAAGTGTCGCTTCCATCTCTCTTTTTGCTGCAGTTATGTATTTGAGCACTAGAGGGAGAAGAGGATCATCTTTTGTGTGTTTTTCTTTTCTGCGTTATTAAACACAACCTCAGATCCTGAATCATTTGAGGGCACTCTGTAAAATGTCAATAAAACCACTACTTAGTCATTTGTATTCTCATAAAGAAGTTTTGCTGCACAGTGTGTTCTAACTTTTTGTGTTGCTGCCATTACATTGGAAATGACATTACTTTTTGCTAAAAAGGTACATTTTCTCAGTTTTATCTTTTCATATGTTTCTTTTTGGTATTGTATTGTTAATAAAATCTGGGCTTATGAGCTTTGCCAATCATTATGTCCTTTTTTATTGATTTGTAATCAATGTCTGTGGAATTGGGCTGTATTGCGTGTGTTTGTGTTTATTCAGTTAAGGTAAGTTTCATGACTAAAACTCTTTACTGGAAATGTAACGTAACACTCTTTAGATGTCAGTGTGTTTGGTATCAACAATGTCTCACAGACCACTATGCAACCACAGAAGAATACACACACACACACACACACACACACACACATTACTGGCATACAAAAAGTTCTACATTTCATGGATATTTCTTATGTAAGATTGCAAATTAAGCTTATGAGACTTCTGCCTGTAAACTTTTGCATCTTTTTGCTTTTGTTTATAAAAAACACACACAAATATGACTGGAATCTAGGGTACATACCCGACACACTAATCTTAGTTGTGTTTTTATGCGTTTATAAGAATATTTCACTGTATTCCAGAGCTAATTCCGTTCATCAAAATCCACATACATTTGATTATAATAAGCTATTTGAAATGTCCTACATTCAAATATTATCAAAGTCAACGTGTATGGTCATCTCAGTTATGCATACAGAGAGACGAGACGACATGGCTCCAGGTTTTACAGAGTGCAAAGCACATATACTGTATATAAAACTACAAAATATCAACTAGAAGTCAAAGAAGTATTGCAGTTACCTGAGGTATTCATCATGCAAACATGCAAATACTGCAGCAGCTCTAAGTACTCACGATGGCCTGAAAACCACATGCAGAAATCTCTTTCTACAAAACAGTGTGGGGTAGAGTAACGATGGAGCGACAGACATAAAAGGGCAAACACGCCTAAGTTGGGAGCTAATTAACCTGAAACAAGTTAAAACATACAATATGCTAATGGTTTCATCCAAACCAGATACTAAATACTAAACAAGCAGGTTAACAGAGCAGGGCTAACCTGGCACCAAAGAACAGAGAACAGAGCGGGGAGACAAGCAACAAAGACCTAAGCTAACACGTGTAACAGATAATCAGGCTAAATAACCAATCAGAACACATGATGGGAAAGGACAGAGAGAAATGACAGACATACCACACAAGACAGCCACAAGACAGGACAGGGGCGGCCTCTGGTGGGGTAAAGTCCAGGGGGAGCAGTGATAGTCTAGCATGTGCTCTTACAATATTATATATAGAATCAAGTTTATCGCTGAGTATGAGAAATTTGCTTTAATGGTTGGTGCTAAGACATAGAGGAAAACGATTTTAAAAATGTGTTAGGGTTAGATACCAATATAGGCATAAATAGAAGAATATGAATATTGCTGTATAAATGGAAAATATGGATTTTTAAAGAGAGTGCAGGATGTGCAGTAGTTATTAATATAGTTTATCTGTACAGAACACAGAATGAGAAAAGTCATGACATGAATGAGCCAGAAGTAAAGAATGTGTGCAGTGTATTTGAATAAATAACCAACTGTACAATGTGAACCAGGGATGTGCAGTAGTGCAGTGTTGACAGTATGAGAAGCATGATACGACTATATAGGTGTTAAAATGTGCAGTACAGGGTGGAGAGAGGAGTCAGGTGTGGTCTCTGGTCTTACTGATGAGGTCAGCTGCAGTGGGAATAAGCTGGTCTTATGGTGTGAGGTTTGGGTTTTGATAGAGTTGGTGAAAGAGTTGGTATCCAGCGTGAGAGGGATCAAACACAACACCTTTTACCCTCTTGAGGGTCCTGGACTCGTATACACCAATAAATAAAGGGTTAAAAGAAAATTTAAAAATGTTGAGGATCTCAAAATGTTAAAAGGATAATGTTTGTTAGGAGAGCACAGCCTCCTCTCTGTCGTTTAGCATGTTATCGTATACATTCCCAACAAACGCCAGCGCCGTGTGTCACCGAGGCAGCGGTGGGGATGTCCTGGTGAATCTGCAGACTTCAGCATGGTTCTAGCCACTAACCACACGCATTACAACTGCCCAGTCACAACGAACAATGAGCAGCGTTTGGGTTTTGTAAAACTTGTGGCTGGTTTCTGTCGTCTCAGTGCTGCAGTGCTATGTGAATATATGTGGTTTGGTGTGTGTTAAGGCTGTATACATGTAAAGCACAAAATTGGAAACATATGTCAAATCTGAAGTGAAATCTATAGAATATCATATTTAGAAGAGTGTGTAGATAATGTGTACTTTTAGCAAGTTGCTTAACCCTAAACTAGGGCTGAGTGATATGAAATAAAATTCATATCATAATATTTCTGCACCAAAAGTCAATATAAGTTATGTTTTATGTCCATTTTACAAAGAAATCAGGCAATTATATTATTCTAATACATAAATTTTTGGTTCTAATTGCACAGAAACAACTTTACGTTATATGCATAAATAAAATATACACAATAAGCGGGAAAATGTATTTAAATATGAAGTGATTGACTGTCACTGTGAACACACCACAGCACACAGTGCACCACAAACACATGTGACCTCTGCATTTGAGCAGCTGACATGGGCAGCCCCTGGGGAGCAGTGGTACCTCTACTGGTCTGGAATTCGAACCGGCAACCTCCTGATCAAGGAGTCAACCCCCCAACCGTTACGCTACCACCTGCAGCAGTTAATGCCTGACTCTGCCCCAGTGTAGCTTGAAAATGAAAACAAAAATAAATGGAGGTAACACTGTAAATAAACTTTATCTGATATATTTAGGTGGATAATAACTTTTCAGCCGAGCTACCTTACATTGTGAGTATACCGTATACTACTGAGTATGTACTTTAATTATTTTTGGCACAGATTTAACAAAGATCTGGAAACATTCCACATAGATTTGGATCTATTTTGACATGACGGCTTCAAGAAGGTGCTGTAGACTCCATTGGGCAGCTGCCAAGGGCACAATGTAGTCACAGTAGCCAATTAATGCCCATTCTGCAGATTCTACACCAATCAGAAACAATCAATTAAGACAAAATAAAACACAAAATAAATGTCTTTGTAATGAGAGAAAAATAATAGCATTTTTGTAACAAAGTAGCGTTTTGCCACACTTCATCACTGAACAACAGTTACTGGAAGTGAGTGATCGACTTAGTGTTATAGTGACGATGTTTTGACATGTCTTTTGGAAATGGAAGAGGAAGATATACGATGCCACCATTTGAACAATAGGGAGTGCTAAAAATGCTACGTAAATTTATGCTGCCTAAAGCGTAAGTCGCACAATGCTACAACCTGGTCAATAAGTAGGGATGTTGTGCTTCTAAGCATTTAATGAAAAGCATAGTGATCAGACTATCTAATCTGCATAACATACAAAGCAGGCTTTTGAGAACTCTCTCTAGACATCTCTCTTACATCAGCTGCTTTTGTGCTGCTTTTCGTGCCTTTGGCTTGGACCCCCCATGTTGCAACTTATGGCTATATTTTTCTGTTGTGATGATGAATGTTGCTGTGCCACATTGCTGTTTGTACTTTTAAAGCTACACCATTTCAAAAACAGCTTTGCTACTGGTCAACTACTGAATTAACACCTGGTGAAGTTAGTAGTGATACTAATTTTAGTTAGCTACTCGCCAACACTGCCGACTTCAAAAAATCAAACTTTACTCTACAGGTGTAAATAAACTCTGCCTGAGGCAAACTGTTGAGATGTACCACTCAAATCCTCCTTCACTGCAGGAGGGTAAAAACTGAACAGAGGAACACAGCTGCAGTCCACATGACACTGGCCTCTCTTCATATCGCCTTCAGCTGAACGCTCTTGTGTCCTCCTCCTCCTCCTCCTGCTCCTCTCTTCATCATGCCTCCACCCAGCCTTCTCTTTCCTCTCACTTTCTAATGCGGGTTCATGACCAGAGAAGCCGTCTCGCCCGTCTCTCATCCTCACTGTCTGTCTCGCATTCTTTTAGGGCTTTTAGTCACAAGTTTCTCGCGTTACAATCTTTTATTCATTTAATAAACAACGACTCGGCGTCTGCTGATATCATGAAGTCTGTTATGACACAAGTTAAATTTTAATTCAGGATCCAATATCATATGACGATTTAACACCATCACTTCCATTGATATGAAATCAACTCAGCCACTGGGGATACGCAAGTCGGTGTAACTCTTAGTGCAGGTCCCAAGCCCAGGGTTGAGTCAGGAAAGTGAAAGTGAGTCAGTCATTGTCATTGTGAACACACCACAGCACACAGTGCACCACAACCACATGTGAGCTCTGCCTTTGACCCATCCGTGAAGGAGCAGTGGGCAGCTAACAAGGGCAGCACCCGGGGAGTAGGGCTTGGGGACGGTGCCTTGCTCATGAGTACCTCAGTGGTACCTTTACTGATCCAGGATTCAAACCGGCGCCCTTCTGATCACAGGGCCAAAGCCCTAACCATTACACTACCAACTGGTAAAACTTTTGCAAATGTGGACAACGATTCACTGTAGTGACCCCTAATGGGAGAGGCCGAAAGGAGAAAAAGACCTGCATTCACATCAAATCTTAAAAAGCAATTCAAATATAATTTGACATTTTTATTCCTGAACTCAACCAGAACCAGAAGAAATGTTATCTTTTTAATAACAATAGACCTGTTTAATACCAGGTGCTTCTACATTATGAATCATGTCTGAGATTTGATTTTGGATCAATACTTATATCTTATTATTTTCTCTTTCATTTTTATATAATTTTACAAAAATCCTTCTCCCTATTCTGTGCGACGTATTAAGTATTGATGTAGATTGGTGTATCATGACACCGCCAGGAATCTTCTCTTTTAACAAAATTACCCCTTCAGCATTCATTCATCCATTATCCGAACCACTGAGCGCTAACCACTGCAACACCGTGCCGCCCTTTATTTTACTTTTTTGATTTGTGTTCTTTGATTTAAACCTTCTTTTCAACGGATGTTAAAGAAAGAGCGGTTCAGGATGCATTTCACTGCACTGAATGTGACTAATACTCTAATAAGCACCTTAACAGAAGGTGTGATGTGTGATGGACGTTTTCAGTTTGGATTGATTCTTGATTGATTTATTATAAATTGATTCAATATAAATTGATGTATCGTTACATTCTCTGCTTCACTCTGAGTGTGTGTGTGTGTGTGTTGTGTTCTTGAGGAAGGCTGCATGGCTTGTGTTGGGAGTCTGATGAATGGTGATGTTTTTTTTGAGTGTCTGTGATGGCTGGAGTCTCTCGTCTGCCTTTTGAAGCAACATGACGATGTGAAAATCAATCGCAGCTTTCCGTCTTAACGAGCCGACTCAATGTGGGATGCTTGGAATTCACATCGGCGCGCACTTTCCTCAACAGTGTTTCATCTGCCATGAAGTATTTCTGGAACTTTGATAGCTTGTAACAACTCCAGAGTTAGAATTTAAAAATAAAAAAAGATGGAAGATGTTTTACTAGCAAATCACCAGCAGATAAATGATTGTGGCCATCTCCCAAAGTCGGTGGGAGATTAGTTCTTATTTTTGATTATGAAAGCGTTTGGCAATACCTTGGGTAGATGTCAAATATGAAAAAATGAAAAATCTCATTTAATCCCAACCAACAATTAACTGCCTCATCATCACATTATTGCTTGTTTATAACTTCATGACCAGGGACATTTTCCATCGTCACACTTTCCAGCCCCTAGCTGCTTCTGCTCTGTCTGTCTTTATCTGAGAGGCAGGGAGAGAGTCCGAATCTGTTTCTGATTATTTTAACGGAGCCACTAAATCATGACGCAGTGTGAGGCCAATTTGTGGTGGGTGAAAAGTGGAGCCTGTTTTATAGAGTTAGAGACTCGACAGGTCTTATTATCACATGGTAAAGAGAAGAAATAAAGATTCACTTTCACTCCTTCTAGAACCGTCTACTGAAACCTTGAGAGTTTTATTTCCTGTAATGATTTTTAGTTTATGGACCTTGTTCATAATTTTCTTCAGTCAGTATCAGAATGCCGTCTGCAATGTTATGAGCATTTTATTATAACAATTGTTTTTACTTTTATGAGTATTTTCAACTATTTAATATAATTTCATGATTATTTTAAAATACTTAGTTTTTACTAAATCATTTTTATTATTATAAATTTGCAACAAATGTGTGTGTGTGTGTGTGTGTGTGTGTGTCTGCACTGTGGCGTCACTCACACTGAAGCTGTAATTTCAGAGGCTTTGATGTGCTGTGTGGTGTTACCTGGAGACACCACCTCTCTCTCTCTCTCTCACTCACGCACTCACACACACAGAGTCTCTGTGTGTGTGTTCTCATCCATTCACCTCTTTCACTCATTATTTCCATCATTACTCTCTCTTCTCTTCCCCCTGTTCTCCTGGTCTTTTCTCTGTTGTCTCTTCTTTTCTCTTGTCTCTTCATCCGTCTCCCTATTCTCTCTCTCTCTCTCTCTCTCTCTCTCTTCCTCCCTCCATATCTTTGTCTTTCTTCCTCCTTTCCTCTCTTTTTTTCTCTCTTCCTTCTTCGTCCATTTCTCCCTCTCTTTTCTCTGTCCATTTTCTTTTTTGTCTTTCTTTCTTTTCTTGTCTTTTCCCCTCTCTCTCTCTCTCTCTCTCTCTCTCTCTCCCTCTTTCCATCCTCCTCTGTTTCCCTTTCTTTTCTATCTACTCTCATTTTACGCTGTCTCTCTTCTTTTTCCTCTCTCTCTCTCTCTCTCTCTCTCTCTCTCTCTCTCTCTCTCTCTCTCTCTCTCGAGGTTGTTTTTAGCAGGGCTTTGATGTGCATGGCGTTACCTGCACTCGTCTCACATTCACATCCATTTGCCCATTCCTCTCTCTCTCTCTCTCTCTCCCCCGCTTGCTGCTTAAAGCAGTTGATAGTGTGTAATTACTCTATTTTGCCGTGGGTTGTCATGGTGCCTGTGCGGAGCGCTGCTGGGAGAGAGGGAGGATGGGGGGATGGAGGAGGGTAGACGGGGTTCGGACAGACCTGACGCCACCGAGAGGAGACGAGGAGACGGAAGAAAGGGAAAAACAGACAGACCTGCTCATTAACCCTACACACACACACACACACACGGAACGATTGCTGGGAACCACTAGGCTGCTAGGGCTGTAACGATACACCGATCTACATAAATACATGATACACAGCACAGAATATGGAGATAGAATAAAATAGTGCTAAGATAGAAAATAATCAAATGAAATGAAGATTTGATTGCTCGTGGTAAGGCAAGGGTTGCGATGGGTATAAAGCAACATGTTTGGACCTTGTTAGTAGGGGCGTAACAATACTTTGATCTGAACTGATATTGATTCATCAATCTCTTTCATGTAGACGTCTGTTTGAGCTCCAGAATAAAAATATCAAATTATATTTTAGTTGCTTTTGTGATGTGATATGAATGGAAGTGAGGGTGTTAAAACAGCATATGATAGTCTCATATTAATTGCAGGCTCCTGAATTTAATTGAATTAAACTCATATTGTATCAGACTTTTTGATATTGTCAGATATAGATTTTTTTCCCTAGAATTGATATAATATTGTATTGTGATGAAACTTGTGATTTACACACATATTAGTTGCCCAACACATTCCTTATCCAAGTGTTGTCCAAGATGGAAGCAAAAATCCATGTCTGTATTCATCAAAATGTATGATATTTATCACAATATTTTCCCGACTATTGAACAGTGCTGTACATATCAATGACTGTAGGTTCTCACTGACTGTATCTGCACAAATTACTGAACGTATTGCACAGACTTTAGTTCTCCACTGCTGTTACAATATCCTCACATACTAGATCCGACTTAAGTGTTAGCTCAGACTTTATAAGAGATACTGCTTTATTTCATAGACTGTCAGTATCATTTTTCCATATAGAAACTGTTACAGAATGTAATAAGAACATAAGTGTAGGTTGAACAGCACATCCATTTCTCTTTCTACTTCTAGTTTAAATTTTATATTTAATCTTCTATTTATATAATGCCTATTTGATGTGCCTTGTTTGTTCTTTGTTGTTTGCAGTGTAAAAACTGGAGCCACGTCGTCTCGTTTCCCTGTGTACCTGTACAGTATATAACAGGGATGACAAAGTTTACTTTGAAAGGTCAAACCGAGAGAACACGTTTTAGTGTAACTTACACTGTTAAAAAAAGGAGATTTTAGATTACTTTTAACATCATGTTTCACATTGTTAATTAATTATGTATCTCAACACAAATATAAAGAACTTCTGTATGTAACAGCTTGTATGTAGTTACATACATCCAAGAGCTTGTAGCGAAGCTTAGCTACTTTTAATCACGAGTAGCTTGGAGCTGGAAAAGCTGCCGTAATGCTCTGCGTAAACACACTTTGAAGTATGCATGAGGAATCGGGACCCCCAGCACACCTCACACACTCCACCCTCACAAACCCTCTCATTACGACAGAGAAAGAGAGATCCCTCATTTCCCAGGCTCCAGTGTCACAGCAGTAATCTGTTGTTGGGAGGAAGAATGCTGCTTCTGAACACTTCCTCAAACACACACACAGAGTAACATCTCTAACAAATGCTCAAGATTCAAGATTCTTATTTGTCAGTTATAAAAGAAGTCAACATGCAGTGAAAGGTGTCCTGAACATGTTCTACATTATGTAGCAATAGTTAAAAATTAACATAATAAGAATTTAATTACTGACTTGCAATAAATTGGTATACTACCAACTGCCCTATCATATAAAGTTTAGTCTGTTAACAGTGCCGCCAGCACGCTTGCCAGCGTCACGCTGATGTAAAACGAGAAAGACACTTGTTTAGTACCAGACTCACCTTTTTAGTGAAAGTGAGTTATTATCTGACATTGTGAACACGGCACAGCACTGGTGTTGGGGTACTCAAGACCAGTCTCCCACTTTTTAAAAGTCTTGGTCTTGTCTCGGACAAAGAGGACTTAGGATTTCATTTGGAGACCAGCCGAGACCACAACTATCAGAATATTACTCAGAGTTGGCTCACAAATACCCCAAAATTTAGTATTTCTTCATTTTCAAGCGATCTGAAAATACTTTTTTCATTTTATAATATTAGAAAGTAATAAATATGTAAAATAAATCTAGAAAAATGCATTACTTGTTATTAAATTATTTTATTCTATATCCAGATAGACACCAAATGGATGAAGAAGTCTTTCCACCTGCACTAACCTTATTGTTCTTCACAGCACTAAGCTACAGAATGTCTCTGCATAATAACAACTCTGCAGGTCAATAAAGCAGTGAGTTTGGTGTTGAGGAGTGTTCACTGTGGTTTGTTGAGTTTAACATGTGATGTGATCAGTGTTGATAACTGCTTCCAGTGAAGTGATTTCCTCATTATAGATATGGAAGAGAGAAATATTCAATAAACATCTTTAATGTTGCTGTAAAACTGCATTAGTCCGGTCTTGTCTGGTCTCGGTCTCGGTTTAGGTGGTCTTGATTGCAACTCTACACAGCACACAGTGCAACACAACCATATGAGCTCTGCATTTGACTCATCCGTGAAGGAGCAGTGAGCAGCTGACATAGACTCATTCAACTGCTATACTAATCACAATCTACATGGAGCGTCCCCAAAAGCAGATTGTGTGTGTGTGTGTTAGAGTAACTCTCTCACCCTCCCTCTGTCTTCATCAGCTCTCTGATCTTCTTCTCTGACGCTCTGCTCTGCTGTTTTTCTTTCCTTCCCGCCCTGCTTTTCTGTCGTTGGTGCCGTTGGGTCTGTGTGGGGTTCTGCTGGTGCCACACAGGAGGAGGATCCGGTTTCAGCAGCGTTTTGGTTCCTCTGAGTCTGCACCAGTCTCCACCTCCGGGCTCCTGCTTTACGTCCCTGCTAAACATCCGCTAGACCATCTCACAGCCTGTAAAAATAGCTTCACCAAGACGCCTGGCGAAGAGCTTGGGCCTGCTGTAAGTCTGTGTGTGGGGACTCTGTAAAAATGATTTATACAATTAGTCAATCGTTGTTGCATTTACTTCAACTTGAAATAATAATTCATGCAGTTTCATGCCTCTGTTTAGCTAATGTTTTGCATGCAATCAAATGTGCATAAGTGATCTTCGGCAGTTGTAGATTCTGTTCCTAGAAATATATCTTAAATAAGAACACATTGGTAAATGTGGGTTTTAAGAACAAATTTCTCTTTAAGAACAGTTGGTAAATAAGTCCCATGTTATTGGTACTCAGTAAAAACTGAAGCCACGCTGTCTCATCTCTCTGTATACTTATACATAGCTGAGATGACAATAAAGCTTACTTCGACTTTCAAAATGTTTAACAGCAACACTACTCAGTATTAGGTGGGTGGTCATAATGTAATGGCTAATCAATGTATTTTCATTATTGTTCACTCAAAAGCTTTCCAGTGCTTAACAAAAATAAAACATTATAAACAAACAGAACATAACTCTTTTGGTGTGCCTAAACTTTTGACTGGTAGAGTAGGTGTTTTGCCGGGTTGTAAAGATACATCAGTCTACATCAACACAACGATTCTATTATCAACGAGCAAACAGCAGTGATCCAAAATAAAAACACATCACGCATATTATAATTTCACTTTATATTGAACAGGAGGTCTACTTTTATTAAAAGCTTTTCATGTAAATGTCTGGAATTCAGAAATTAAAAATTTCAAAAGATATTATACTTGTTTTTGTGATTTGATATGAGTGGATGTGGCTCTTAAATAAACAGCAGCAAATTATTTTATTACATTTATAATTTATAATGTATTAGTTTATCATATTTTATTATACTTTCCCCCTGTAGTGAGCTGTATTCACATGTGTATATAAACATATGGGTGGTCATCAGTGTAGCTTGCTCTTAAATATTTTAGTCACTATTATTATTATTATTATTATTATTATTATTATTATTATTATTATTATTAATTGTTGTTGTTGTTTATGCTTATAGTATGTTGTTATTCTTAACAACTCATCTGTTTCTCAAACTTTATTTAGATGCAGAACTAGGTTGATAACCTTTAAAGATAAACAGCAAAAATATTGCTTTATTTTACATGGATATTTTTTAAACTAAGCATCTCATCTAACTCAAGGTCTCAACCATCACTGTTACTACTGCAGTCAAATAAACTAATGAAGTAAAATATACTCAGTCTAATAAGTCCAGTCTTCCAGCAAAATTAGCAAAAGATATAAAGCTTACATAAAAACACAAGTATACACAATATTATGCCACTTCTTTTAAACTCTACTAATAGAGCAAGTGCTTTATCTACAAGCATAAATCATAGCTTCTTTAATACAGTGTTAATTAAGTCAATGTCACAATGCTTATCCGACAAACACTCAATGTAATATCTTCACACTAAACAGTCGTGTAGTTCACCATGAACAAGTCAATAAGCAACTGAACAAGACGGGCTACAGGACAGAACAATATTATTACTGGTAAGATGACTTAATATATGCATTTCAAACTTGATTTACACATTTGAAATATCCATCTCCCTACCAGCTGCATCTTCAGGTCTTGACTGTGAGTTGAGGCTTTTGTAAATATATTTCCCAGTTAAATCCCTGTTTTCTTCCAAACTTTTCTCAGCAGGTGCACAGGTATATGGGTCCCACCGGAAACAGGGGGCTGATCTTTGGCTTCATGAGTGCACACAGGTCCTCTCTGCCCCCTGCAGGTCTGGAGGATTGAAGCTGTTCCCATGAGAGCTCATGTTAATGTGTGGTGTTTCTAATGTGCGCTGAGCTTGGATGCAACATACAATGACTATTAATATTCAGTGTGTATACCCTGAATTAAATCAAATCAGAACAGTTTGTGAAATCAGTAGACATCAAATCATAATAATATCTTATTGTGATGTAACTTGTTTACGGCTCTAATGTTTATACATGCATGAGGTGTGTTTCTTCACAGTTTAATTTTCTTGTATTTTCCATATTGAGTGAGTGTTTAAACCCCGGTCAGGTTAGGTAAGCTGTGTGTGGTGTAGTGAGACTGTTCCCCGTCGCGTCTCCCTGATTTAGGAGTCTTTAGAGATGAGTTCGAGACTGAAATTAGCCACAACCTTCACATCAAACGTGTCTGAGAAGCGCCACGGCCAGATCACACACATCGACAGCTCTGATTCCCATAATTCTCCTCTCATGTGGTTAGCGCAGGAACATGGCTGCAGTCGCACAAGACGTCCATACTAAACTAATCAGAGGAACTGACTGGAGGGAGAGAGAGAGAGAGATAGCGCTTCACTGCTTCACTGCAACAGCCGTCTCCAGCCAGCAAACACACTCACATTTACATTTACAGCATGTAGCAGACACTTTTATCCACAGCAACTTCCATTTCCTAAGTTCAGAGACAGTCTCTGCAGCTGCATGGGGTTGAGGGTCGGACTCAGGGACACAGTGATGGTAGTGCACGATGCAACCTCTGCCAATATCAACCTCTGATACAACCTCTGCTACAATAAGACTTCGATTTGATTAAATTCAGGATAGACAGAATGCCTTACTGTCATTCAATGCAATAATAATAATAATAATAATAATAATAATAATAATAATAATAATAATAATAATAATAATAGTGATGATGATGATGATGATGATGGTGAAGATGATAGTGGTGATGAAGATAAAGCCGATGATGTGGTTATGATAATGAGGATGATAGTGATGATGATGATGAAGATGATGAAGATGATGATGGTAATGATAATGATGATGCAGATCATGGTAATAATAGAGAAGAAGAAGAAGAAGTAGAAGAAGAAAAAGAAGAGGAAGATGATGATGATGATGATGATGATGATGATGAAGGAGATTATGGTAATGAGGATGATGATGATGATAGAAGAAGAAGAAGAAGAAGAAGATGATGCTGCTGATGATGATGATGATGATGATGATGATGAAAAAAATGATGAAAATGATGATGATGATTATGATAAAGATGAAGATGATGATGATGATGATGATGATGATGATAGAAGAAGAAGAAGAAGAAGATGATGATGATGATGATGATGATGATGATGATGATGATGATGAAAAAAATGATGATGAAAATGATGATGATGATTATGATGAAGATGAAAATGATGATGATGATGAGAAGATGATGAAGAAGAAGGAGATGATGGTGATGAAACTGACAATGATGATGATGACGAAGAGGATTTTTATTATGGTGTTGATTGTTCAGGCTAATTAGACAGCTTTACCCATGATGCACTCTGCTCTCCTCTGATAAGAAAACTACAAGCAGCTTACGGACTCTATTACCCAGCATTCTCGTAGCTGCAGACCATTTAGAGACAAGTGATAATCTGGGATGAACCTCTTTGTAGTTGGAGAGAGAGAGAGAGACATATGATGCACATTATCCCTAACTGTCCATGCAGTGTCCTGTGAAGATTCTGCTGCATTATCTCTCTTCCATTATCGTTCATCTGCAATGTTTTCCCAAAAAGTTCCTCAAGTGAAAAGAGCTTCAAAGAGAAAAACATTCCACACTGTCTTTGTGCTTAACTCAAAGCACTCCGGCCTACTGCATCTTTGGGCCATTCGGATATGATTTCTAAAAATCGCTGTCACAATTCCGCCCTCTTCAGCGGTGTAAAACTAGTAGCGGCGTCATGTGGAACTTATAGAGCGCCGTCAGCACAATACAGCAGCCAAAAAACCAGGCGTCTGCTGGGGAGCACGTCTTAAACAGCAAAAAGTGAAAGTCATAAGAGTTGATGCCAAGTCGAGTTAGTTGTACACGGAGCAGGTTTTATGGTTTTGCAGACCACCAACGAGAGACTGCTGTAAAATACCTCACACACACTTACACACACACATAATGGAGGCCGTATAAAACCTATGAGAAAGCGAAAACACCTCATCAGACTCCAGCAGTAAGACAAGTGTTAAAGAGTGTGGATTTCAAATACAGACCTTTTGCCTAAAGAAACAGATTTGATTTGATAAAACATTGTTATGAGGAGGGGGCGGCACAGTGAGTAGCGCTGTCACTTCGCAGCAGGAATGTGCTGGGTTCGATCTCCAGGTCAGGTGTGGGGTCTTTGTGTGTGGAGTTTGTGTCTCGCCCTGTGTTGGTGTGGGTTTTCTCCAGCTGATCTGGTTTCCTCCCACAGTCCAAAAGCATACAGTTTAGTTTGATTGGTGACACTAAACTGTACCTATAGGTGTGAACGTGAGTATGCGTGTACCCTGCTGTGTGTTGGCGCCTGCCCAGCGTTGGTTCCCACCTTGCACCTGAAGTCCTGCAGTAGTCTCTGATCCCTGATTGGGATTAATCAATTCAGATAATGAATCAATCAATTTCAATCAAATTTTAACTAAGCCTCAAGGGATGCTGCTGAGACAAATGTAGGCTGTGATTTGCAATTGAGGTTTAGAGATAATAATAGTGTTATGGTTTGCAATAATAGCCGTGATGTATTTTGTTAGTGCGATTTTGAATTGTTGCACTGTCTCTGTATAATGAGGTATAATTCATCCATCTGACAAGCACTAATGTCATTTCTAATTGCATTTTAATGAGGTTAGAAAAAATAAAAGTGGTTCATCTAGCTCGATTAGAGCCACAGTCGTGCTGATGTAATGAGCAGATCGGTTATTTGTTGTAAAATTTTAAATATTAAAGCATGTCAAGCCCCTATGGCTCCAGGAACCCAAAACCATCAACACGTGAACTGAAAATAGTGCTGCTACTAACACAAATGACTTTTATAAGTAGCAAAGTTGCTTTAAGCAACTCTTTACATCTCATCCATCTTACATCTTATTACACTTATGTGTATTTTCAACTAGCAGGTGTTTGTGATTTGTGTTGAACTGGTAGAAGTGGCATCTGATTGGTTATGGGCCTTATTACATCACAGTGCACTTTTGGCAGCTGCCAGATGGGTCAAACACAGAGCCCACGTGTGGTCGTGGTGCACTGTGTGCTGTGCTGTTGGTCAGCTTTGCCCCTGCTGAATCCCAGCTCACTTGAGGCTACTTGTCCACAGTGCAGGTCTGAGAGCAGTCCAGCGTTCATCTTATATTCTCTCTCTCTCTACTATCTGCACTTCTGTTAAATACTGTGGCAGGAAGTGAAAAGTGGGGGGCGGGGCAGGAAGCAGGCGTTTGTCAAGGCGTCGTCATGCCGCACCCCCTCCCAAACAGGGTGGGGGAACAGACTGGAACTGGGGTCAAAAGGGCAGGATCCAAATGAAAGCTTTAACCAAGCTCCAGCCTGTGTGATTAGGGCGTATTAGCGGCCCCCGGGGCCAATGTAATCACCACATCGCACTCATACGGGGGGACACTGTTGCTGCTCGTGCCATGGAGACACACCGGCCCTTTAATACACACCAGTAATTACACCACGTCAGGAGACGGGACGCCACACTGACTATCACATCCAGCTCTGAATCCTCTCTAATGTGTGTGTGTCTGTGTTTGTAACATATTTCAAAGCTGACAACAATGTTCTGTAACCTCAAAAAAAATAGATTATGTAATGTAGAAACAGAAGGAAGGTGACAGATGGAGGACAAGAAAAAGACAAAGAGACTCAGTTTTCTAAGAACCAAAAAGAGCCCCGAGTAATGAATGAACATGAGTAAGGATCATAAACCAGGAGAGGGAAAGAGGGGGAGAGAGAAGAGAAAAGGACACAGGGAAAGAGGGAGAGAGAGAGACAGAGAGACTGGTTTGGACAACATTTCTGACAACAATCAGCTTCATTCACCAGACGCAGTTGGTAGAATAATGGTTGGGGCGTCCGCCCTGTGCTCATAGGGTTGCAGTTCAAGTCCTGGACTGTAAAGGTATTTGGGGATGGTACCTTGCTCATGAGTGCCTTGGTGGTACCTTTACTGGCCAGGGATTCGAACCGGTGACCTTCCAATCATGGGCCAACCGCCCGTTACACTACCAGCTGCCCATTGCTTCTTCACGAATGGGTCAAATGCAGAGGCCACATGTGGTTGTAGTAGACTGTGTGCTGTCTTCACAATGACAAATAATCACTCACTTTCACACCTGAATTGGTTTTTGAGAGCATAAGAGCATCACGTAATATGCGTGTGAGAAAAAGTTGGAAATAATGTACAAAATAGGAATACCACTGAAAACTGACAACAATTATTTGTGCCCTCAGAGTAAATGAGAATTTAAAAACAGTGACTTTTGGTAACAGATTTGAACAGCCAGAACAAAAACAGCATCAGTTGGTGAAGAGGGAACGGGAGAGAGACTGAAAGAGGGTTTTGTTCCGTTATCACATTCAACACACTGTATGTACAGCTCCTCCTCCTGCGACAGATGCACATTTGTAGAGATGTAACTACACATTGCTCTCATACCAGTACAAACTCATTCTGGAAAGATTTCACATTTCAGTGTCTGTGTTTCGGCTGAAGTGTCGCTGCTGAAATGTGTTGAGTTGAAAGGCTTCATTGTGTAACTCGCATAATACCAGCAGATTAAATCTTTGGAACTGTTAAAGCATCAGGGAAAATGACCCTCAGTTCAACTCCTACAGATCAGATCCACTTCCATGTCCTTCTGTCAGAGCATTAGTGTATTACAGCATCGTTACTGCTGAGTACTGAATTCAAATCATTTCAGTTGTCAGTAGTGTGATGCTTGTTACCATCTGTCTCTCTTATACCCGATGTAAAGTAAGAAAAGTACATAAAAGTTTAGTTATACAGCACTTCTTTAAGCAAAAGCGACAAAGAGCTTTACAGTGGTGGGGAAGATACTTTTAAACGGCAGCTTTTCTGGCTCCAAGCTACGTGTGATGAGCAGTAACTACATCCAAGCTGTTTCATCTGGTAATACTGAATATTTGGGATGTAGGATACTCATGGAACAGATTAATAAAATAATGTGAAACATGGTGTTAAAAGTAGGATTGCAAAATTAACAGGACTTCATGGGAATTAACAGGAATAAACTGGAAGTTTTCAAAGTTGAAGTTTAGGAAGATGAAATATAGTTGTTAAAATATATTGTAGCATAAGCTCAGCTAAAACAATGAGATTTGATAGAAATACAATTGAGTATCTACACTATTCCTCAATCACAGACACATAGCACACTACTTACTGCAGGGCTATTCAGGACACACCGCCTACATGCAAAAGTGAAAGTGAGTGATTATTTGTCATTGTGAACACAGCACAGCACAGCACACAGTGCACCACAACGAAATGTGACCTCTGCATATGACCCATCCGTGAAGGAGCAGTGGGCAGCTAGCAAGGGGAGCAGTGCTTGGGGATGGATTACCGGTCCTGGATTCAAACCTGTGACCTTCTGATCACGGGGTGAACACCCTACCATTACACCACCAACACCAACTGTATTGTGCATTCCTCCATCACATGCACACATCAAATAAGTACAAATTGGCTTAAAATTAACCTAGTCTTTAGTATTTTATCATTTTCAAAATTAAAGTTTCCAAAATTCCCATAGTAAAGTTCCCATGGAAAGATTCTGGAAATTTACCAGGTTTTTTTCGGCCCATTTGCAATCCTAGTTAAAAGTAATATGAAAATCTAGATTTTTTACAGTAGCGTGTGAAATCCCAATCAGGTTATGATGATTGGGATTTGGCCATTAAGAGTCATACATTTTAATAAATATGGATATGAATTCTTGCTTTCATCTTGGTCATCCTCCAACTCCATCTGTCAGCTGCCAAGAGTGCACTGTGACGCCATGAAGGTGCACTGTGTGGGTATGGTAAAAAATTTACATTTGAAACTGCTCCAGCATTAAATCAGTAAACCAGTGTAATCTCACCCTAAAACAAGCTATTAGGTTTAACTGCCGGGACACAATTATTCCCAACCTTCCAGCGGCTTAAACAGCTGAATTTGTGACGTGCGGTCGGCCGACAATGGCCATTAAGTTAGAAGGTAATTACTAATATGCCACTACTGCTACCTCAGCTGCCAATAACTCTGCACTGGTGTTTTTTACTTTTCTTTTTCAGATTAGCGGTTTTCTGCTACTTGCTCGAAGGCCACAAGCATCCCTGCCATTTTAATAAGAACCATACACATGAAGAGATTATGCTTCATTTTTCTTTCTTGGGTCTGAGGAGAAAAGAGTTTTCCGTATTGTCAAGCAATCTCCTCTTAACCGTCTGGCAAACAGACTGCAGCGTAATCACTCTGAATAATGCTTTGAAAAGAAGAGGGAGACATAATTGCTGCCCATCACACCACAAAACCTTAGAGAACAAATTCTATGTAAATAAACTTTTTAACCAGTGAGCAGACGCTCCAAGTCGCACAATTCCAAAAATAGCATTTCAGCTGAATTCCTACAACACGCTGCAGTCGGACTGCGCTGGTCTGTGTGTAGTGATAGGATCTGTGTGTGTCGGTGCGACTACAGGTGTTAGTCATCTACACAAACATGTTTACACAGAAAAGAGAGGGGGGATAAGAGAGAGAGAGCGTTCCTACAGCGCTCCGGACTGGGAGCTCTCCAACTCTCAGGCTCAAATCGTCTCAGCCCCGTAGAGGTTTTTATTGGGCACTTAGTTGTTAGTTATCCAAGAAATCCACAGAGCGGTTTCTCAAACAGCCACTAAGGAGTACACAACACTCCAGCTTTGTCTCGCTCACCCGTCATGTGATTTACGGCCCGATCGAGAGCGCGTAAAAAGCTGGTCCAGTCGCTCTCCCACAATGTGTGTTGTGAAAACTCACATTTTTTAAGAACTGCTAAGTCAATGTTTTGGTCTGGGTGTAGAATCAGCATTAAGGAAAGAAAAAAATGCAAAATATGACCTGCACTTTCTCTCTCACACTCACTCTCTTACTTTGCCCAGCAGTTGGTCAGTGCGGCTGATTTAACGCTGGCCAGTCCTGGACCTGAGCTCCTCTTTTCCGGGAATCGTAATGTTTGTGCACTGCCCCTGCTCACCTACACTCTCTTAGTACAGTACATTTACATTTACCGGATTTTAGCAGACACTCTCATCCACGGCCACCTCCGGTTCCAAATTTCAGGGTCAGTCTCCCTGCAGTAACTTGGGGTTAAAGGTCTTGCTCAGAGAACGAGTGGTGATGGGTTTAAGTCCTATCCCCAGCACTACCATCACTTATTGTCTGAGCAAGACCCTAAGCCCAAGTTGTTGCATGGAGACATGTAAAGAACACAGTACATGTACAACACAGTACAGTTACTATGACAACAAAATACAGGTTTTGTGGCAGCTGGTAGTGTAACAGTTAGGGAGTTGGCCCCGTGATTGGAAGGTCGGTGGACCGGTAAAGGTACCACTGAGATACTCATGAGCAAGGTTCCGTCCCCAAACACTGTTCCCCGGGCTCTGCCCATGTCAGCTGCCCACTGCTCCTTCAAGAATGGGTCTAATTCAGAGGAAGATGTGGTTGTGGTGCGCTGTGTGCTGTGTTCACAATGATAAATAATCACTCGCTTTGACTTTCAGTTCTAGTGCAAAGAGATGTCCAGTAAAAATTACAATACATGAAATGGTTTGCTAAAGTGCATCAGTTCAAGTTGAATATATGAATTAATCTGGAAATGTAGAGAAAGCATTACTTAGTCTTTTGATGCTGGAACGATGGCTAAATCACATTATTATACTTCAAATGCAGTCATGCAGTGGACCTGGAGTTAAACAAGTTAAACAAGTGAAAAATGCAGAAGGTCATATCCTAAAAATAATCATATCATATTTAGGGTGTTTATCAGACTCTTTCACAACTCTCCTAATTACAGAGACAAATCTCTGGGTCCGTGTACTTTTTGGTATTTGAAATTTCGTTTCAGAAGCAAAAACGAAAAAACAAAAATGAAAGGAATTTTCAGATTTTGATTTTTGAGGGAAAATAACGTATGTTTTAATTCTATGGTAACAAATAGCCATCATAAACTTAAAATTACACATACTTTTATGGATTACTTTTGTGATTTAAATGAAAGTATAATAGCTCAAAAACAACTAAACGGACGTATTTTGGATGTCTGAAACCGGAAGTACTTCTTCTTCTGCGCACCGTCCTCCTCACAACACACGAGGCTGAAGTTGCTACTTATTCACAGCTTCCGATTCGTGTGGCTTCTCGTTCTGCGACTGAAGTTAGCTCCTTATTCGCCGCTTTACTAGTGGGACTGTTCACGGTGGCAAAAGCTGCGCAGTTTATCATTGAGATATTTCCTAATTGTATTTAAACATTGGAGCGGATGAATATGATGAAAATGATTTTCAGGAAAATTACAGATTTTTTTTTTTTTTTTTCATATATAGCTTTTTTTGTAGCTGCACATGCATCCGAAACTATGCGATCCACGCGTTAACGTTATAAATCCTAATTAGGATTAAATGAATATCACTACATGTAGTTAGATGTACTATTTATGTATAATTTTTTCTTTTTTTTTTTAGTATATTTTGATATTCTATGTAAATGTGTCATGGAGGCCTGCGTGAAATAGCTTTTCAGAACACTGTATACTGTGTATATTGTTGTATAGACAATAAAGTTCTCTTGGAATATGAATCTTAAATAAAATGATTTAAAGTATTAAATCAGTCTGGGCCAGGACAATTTGACTTTTTCTATTTAGTTGGGTACCTGATGTGTACTGAAAAGTTCAAATTTGCCAGGCCCAGAGAGGTTTAGGCCTCAAAAATAACTAGAAACCTGGTAAACCTGATTTAAACTAATATGTGCAATATCTTAACATACTGTGTGTGTGCTAACATATTCCAAGAGAGATTTATTGTCAATACAACAATATACACAGTATACAGTGTTCTGAAAAGCCATTTCACGCAGGCCTCCATGACACATTTACATAGAATATCAAAATATTCCAAAAAAAGAAGAAAAAATTACACATAAATAGTGCATCTAACTACATGTAGTAATATTCATTTAATCCTAATCAGGATTTATAACGTTAACACGTGGATTGCATATTTTTGGATATATATGCAGCTAAAAAAAAAAAATCCTGAAAATCATTTTCATTATATCCATCCGTTCCAACATTTAAATACAATTAGGAAATGTCTCAATGATAAACTGCGCAGCTTTCACCACCGTGAACATTCCCACTAGCAAAGCGGCGAATAAGGCAAGCGAGTCTGGCTGCAGACCTGCTCTGTGGGTAAATCTCCTCTGTCAGTATGTCTCCTCTTAGGGAAAGGAAATGACGTCATACATATAACTACGGTTATGGTTAGGGTTAGGGTTAGGTACGGTGCTTCGTCCTTGTGCGTCATTTCCTTTCCCTCAGAGGAGATGTACTGACAGAGGAGCTTACCCACAGAGGAGGTTGTGAGGAGGACGGTGCGCAGAAGAAGAAGAAGTACTTCAGGTTTCAGACATCGAAAATATGTCTAGTTGTTTTTGAGCTATTATACTTTCATTATTTGAATCACAAAGAAATCCATAAAAGTATGTGTAATTTTAAGTTTATGATGGCTATTTGTTACCATAGGATTAAAACATACGTTATTTCCCTCATTTTATTCTTTAATCAAAAATCAAAATCTGAAAATTCCTTTAATTTTCGTTTTTTCGTTTTTGCTTCTGAAACGAAATTTCAAATACCAAAAAGTACACGGATCTCTGTGCATCAATCACTGATTTGTTTTTCACATTAAAATCAAAAACTAAAAACTACATATGAAGCTTTTTTCATATTCATTTCTAAAATCTAAAAATCTACTTGCAAAAGAAGAATACTGAAATTCAGATTTTAACTTTGACTTCTATTGCAGTTTTCAGAGTGCAACTGATAAAAATCAGAATCTTTGTGCTAACTGGTGTCCTGTTTTGTGAGCGAGCGATGAGCTGGAATGGAAGAGTGAAGCGTAGAGAGCGATCTCCCTGGCAAGCGTTTCCATCTGGACACTGAGAGGCTGCATTCCTGTGGAAATGAAGACCGCTCCTTTCATCACAGCGATGATAAGGATGTCCGAGAGCAGCAGGATGCAGAGAGAGAGAGAGAGAGAGAGAGAGATGGGCGGATGAGTGCTGCAGTATGTGCATTGTGAAATCTGACTTGAGTTAGTTCACCTCAGGAAGGAGGAAACCAACTGCATTAAATCATTCAGGTTCAGAAACTTAAACTATTTAAAGATTAAAATGTGTTTGAATCGATAACACAAAGGTCACATGATCATTGTTCAAGTGCACTTATGTTACATCACATCTACTCGAAATCAAATAACACTAAAATTTATCTATTTTTCAATATGTATAATGATTCAAATCATTTTAATATTCACCTAATTCCTAATTCAAATTGTGCTGTAAATGTTCACAGTGTAACAGTAATTTCATTGTTAATTTAATAATAGTTTCTCAAATATGATCATATTGTTCCTGTTTAAGACTTCTCATTAAATTGAGTTTATTGAGAGTAAAGCCAGTCACATTTATATGTATAATGATGTGATGAAGAGCACGTAATAACGTAACCAACTGACTGTACAAGTTCTGGTAAAGAGGTATATAACATTTGCAAGTTGGGACATTCTATAGCTTATTATAATGAAAAATATATGCATTTTGCCAAACAGAAACAAGCTGATCTCTGGAATATTCCAAAAGAGTCTAATGTTCTTTATTGCATAAGAACTTGATCAGCACATTGGGTAAATTCTCTAGATTTCAGCCGTATGTGTCTTATGTACGTGTGTTAATCATGAAGTTATTGAAGGTTGCAAAAGTTCATGCAGTTTGCAGGCTGAGCTCTAATAAGGTTAAATAATATCACGTATATTGTTAAACTGGTGCAGCCCTTGACATTTGGGAGTGATAGGAAGAGGAAAAGACAGGAAAGGGGGTGACAGAGAGGATGAAAAGAGAGTGAGAGAGGAAGAGAGAGGGAGGGAGAGAGAGTGGTGGTGTAAAGGAGAGGACAGATGTGAATGAAAACGTTAAAGCTGGAGCTTGTCTTTAATCAGACGATGCCATCGGGCCCCTGAGCTCACTTCCTTTGAGGAGAACTCGGCTGATCGCTGCTTTATCAGGAAGGAATGCAAATTGCAGCGGAGATCTCAGTGAGCTTCACAAAGCCTCGGCTGTGGAACGATAATCGTGAACGTCAGAACGATGTGAATGTGCTTCCTCGGGGTTCAACACAGCAACGAGGAACAGCTGAATTAATGTCGCTCTTTCTGGGTGTTTTCACATCTGGGTGTTATGGGGCAGTTGGTAGCGTTAACGGTTAAGCACCGTGATCAGAAGGTCAAATCCCGATACTACTGATTGATGTCATTGTCCTACACATATTTTGACATTCATAAAACTATTGTAGCTTTTTGCTCTCCAGCATATTTGAAGGCTGTCTGACAGCATTTCATGGAATAAGAAGGTGCACTCAGTTCAAAAACAAAAATGTGTTTATTATAGGACACAGGGCAAGGGTCAGCGCGAGTCCTGAGTGCAAGAGTGCAGCTGGAGTTTTCACTCTAACAAACAAGGGAAAGAAATAAGGATGAAACAAACAAACCTCAACCAACCTGACATGAGATGCTTCCAAATTATACTTCTAAAGTCACAAACACAGGTGAAACAGGTATCGCAGTAAACATAATTTGGTGGCTGAAAGGAAAAGGAGGCTTAGGAATCCTTGGATTGGAAATGAGGATGAACAGGCAGCGGAAATGTTACACTTCCATCTTTTCTTCTACAAGCGCTGCATCAGAAGGGCCTCCTGCATCGTGCTCGACCCCTCACACCCTTCACACAGACTGTTCACACTCCTTGCATCTGGCAGACGCTTTCGCAGCATCAGGTCTCGATCCTCCAGGATGCGTGATAGCTTCTTCCCACAAGCCATCAGACTTTTGAACTCACTCCCTGCCATCACACTTCCCCCCACACACACACCTGGACTGTGAAGAAACTGCTTCTGTTGCACCACTGCACTTTACTGCACCTTACTTTACACACCACCGTCACTTTGATGCACAATAACTACTGTTATGACACTGCACTGCTGCCACTTATTTGCACAAACATTATATGCTGCTGTACAAATGTTTGCACATACACTGGACATTGTACACATAAATAGCTGAATATAGTATCTGTCATATTATAACCTTCTACCTCCTGCACATCCAATGTAAAATGTCAGTTTGCACCTGTTTAAATGTTTGCATATTTGCACATATACTGAACATTGTACTTGAAAATAGTCCAGATATAGTATCTGTCATATTATAACTCTACCTCCTGCACATTCAGTGTTAATGTCAATTTCAACCTGTTAAGAATACTGCATCCTGACTTGACGAACATGTTTACCTCTATGTTTATTTCTAGCCTTTAATTATATATAAAACTCCCTGTCTAGTCTAAAATGTATATTGTATATTGTCTGGTTTAAAATGTATATTGTTTAATGTATATTTTAGTATTTTTACTTATTTATTGTTTATTCCATGTGCCTAGTCGTGCCACTGCCTATTTATTCTCTGTTCTACTGTTCTTTGTTTGTTTGGAAATAACCTGGAGCCACGTCGTCTCGTCTCTCTATGTATCTGTACAGTATATAGCAGAGATGACAATAAAGTTGACTTTGACTTTGACCTTGACTTTAACTAGTATCCAGCATGATTTCCAGCATACTTCACTTCAGAACATTCACACCTGGTCTCAGGTAGATGCTGATCGTAAATGACTCACCAGATTGGACACCAGATTGGACGTCCCGGACACCGGCCCTCACCCTCCAGGACTGGAATGGCCCACCCCTTTCTTAATTGATCCTGATTGGATGAATGGCTCAGGAGCTATAACACTTTTCACATGTTATTAAAATATTTATAATTTAAGTATTAATTTAAATAATGACTTAATATCTGAAAATAACGGCAAGTTTGATATCACTGTAGGGATACAAACAATAACAGTTTTTTAACCACGCTGGCAGAAACAGGCTTATATAAAGTAATTGAACAAATAAAAGACAGTCTCTTCCATGGAAAGGTTTCTTATATATTTAATTGTAACTAAGCAGGTAAACAATGTGGAAATGTGTAATTTGTAATTCAAAACTTCTGTTGAGGTCTAAAGATCCGCCAGTGGAAGTAGGACAGACCTTCATTAGACTGAGAAAGCAAAACAAAGCCATCAGTGAGACAGAGGAAACATTAGGGTTGGCCTGCTCAACTATTTGGTACACTCATTTGAAGAAAGACAGTCCTGGCAAACTCAGCAACACCAGAAGACCTCTGTGACAACGGTGAAGACAACAGTGGTTGAGTAGATGATTACTGAATTCTCTCCTTAGGAATGAAAACCCAGTTCTCAACCCATTTTCATGCCAAATCGAGAGCACTCTCCAGGAGCCAAACAGATCACTGTCGAAAATCTACAACTGAGCAATGGCTTGGTGATTGTAAACACACAGGGTTCAACCACAAGGTGCAAACCACTGGTACAGCTTAAACCGTGCCAGAAAATCTCAAAAAAATTTTATTGGACAGATAAAACCAAAAACAATCTGCATTATAATGTTGACCAGGATCATGACCTGAAGATGAATATTTCATTTATAGAGTTTGGAGTAAATGTTGTGAGATGAGCCGGTGCCATGAACATGCAAAAATTATGATGTGTAAAGAACCGTACTATCTCTTCAACATTTATATTTTTCAGGGGTTCCAAACCAGATTATTTCTTAATGCCCAATTCTACTGATTGAAGTTAAAACTCCAAAACATCCCAACAGCTTTTTACTCTTAGGGGCCTTATTTGTTCTTTGTGCTGTAGAAACTGGAGCCATGTCGTCTTTCTTTCTGTATATGGAGCAGCTGGTAGCATAACGGTCAGGGTGTTCACTGTGTGATCGTAAAGGTACCATCCCCAAGTCCTGCTCCCTGGGTCCTGCCCATGTCAGCTGCGCAATGCTCCTTCACGTATGAGGCAAATGCAGAGCTCACATTTGGGTGCTAAGGTGTGTTCACAATGACAAATAATCACTCACTTTCACATGATGGCAATAAAGTTTACTTTGACTTTACAGAAGTCAGAAGAAAACAAACATCACCATTACTTTTCTATTATATCAAATCACAAGTGATTGTTAATCTTGAATTCAACATGACAAGAGTTCTCTTGAGATATCAACTTAATATGTAAGTGAATTCTTGTCATTGTGAACACAGCACAGCACACAGTGCACCACAGCCACATGTGACTTCTGAATTTGACCCATCCTTGAAGGAGCAGGGAGCAGCTTTTGGGAGTGTCCGGGGTTTGGGGACAGTACCTTGCTCATGAGTACCTCAGTGGTAACTTTACCTGTCTGGGACCTGAACTGGCAACCCTCTGATCACGGGCCTCCCTAACGGTTAATGTAACTACTTCTAAAACAATGTAGGTGTTTCAGTAACAGTAACAAATAGCAATGTTTTGGCCAAACACTACATCACTCGCCATCACCTACATGGAATGTTCTTACAAGCAGAGCAAAGTGTGTGTGTGCGTGTGTGTTTGTGTGTGTGTGTGTGCGTGTATTTAGGGGGTTGTGAGGACATGACTGACACCCTAATGACAGGAAAAATATTCAGATTTGTATCATGGTTTGTGGGGAAAACTGATTTTGAGGAGTTATCGTGAGACCTCAACTTAATTTTTAAGTATATTTAAGTGAGTGGTTATTTGTCACTGTGAGCGCAGCAAAGCTCTGCATTTGACCCATCTGTGAAGGAGCAGTGGGCAGCTTTTTGGCAGTGCCTTGGGAGCAGTGCTTGGGGATGACCTTCTTATGAGTTCCATGCCCACTTCTGTTACCCTCACTGCGGGAATCGTGCAAAATCCTTGTAAGTCCATAATTGGCCCGTACAGTAGTCTCCCTCAGGAGCAGGCGAGTTATGAACCAACCTGGTAATTATGTGTGATGATTTGGGGATGGTCTCTCTGAGGATTAACACCTTTTGATTTAACCTCTCACCTCGCTCTGGCAGAAGAGGGTGACACAAAGACAGAGAGAGAAAAACAGCTCCTGACTGAGATCAAAACCATGTCTTATCATTTCTCATGGCCGGCTCTGCATTAATTACCACATCTGTCATGGCTCTGTGAGTGAATCGACCAAGCTGCTCGAGCAAATGGAGCTGATGAGGCTGCAGTAAAGGCTGAGTTCTCACAGAGATGGAGAAGTGAGATCAGAGGAAGTCAGCTCTACTAATTGAGCTCTCTTATCAGATAAAACAGCTGCTTTAGGCTGTTGTAGCGCAGGACTGGGTGAGTTTCGAGGTCAGGCCTGTATGTCCGGTCAGATATTTTATGAATGTAGAAAATCTGAATGTGTTTAAAATGGTAACATAATGTAGAACGCAGTGTTGGGGAGTAGCTAACTAAGATTAGGGACACGACCAACGTAATGAACATTTTCATTACATTTACATATACGACATTTAGCAGATGTTCTCATCCAGAATGACTTCCATTTTCCTAAATTCAGAGATAATCTCCCTGCAGCTTCTTGGAGTTAAGGGTCGTGTTCAGGGTCCTAGTGATGGTCTTGGTCCAGAGGCGAGTATCCTAACTACTAGACCACCAACCCTAGCATAGCTACTAAAGTGAGTGATTATTTCTCATGAACACAGCACAGCACACAGTACACAACAAACAAATGTGAGTTCAGCATTTGACCCATTCATGAAGCAGCAGTGGGCAGCACCCAGGGAGCGGTGCTTGGGGACAGTAATGTACGGTACCTCAGTGGTACCTTTACCGGTCCAGGATTCGAACCAGCAACCTTCCGATCACAAGAAAAATGCTCTAACCATTACACTTCCATCTAGATGGAATGTTCTTACAGGTAGAGCAAAGTGTGTGTGTGTGTGTGTCTGGACCGAACAATGTAAGTAATATCCACTCGTAACCCCTGCACCCATGATATAACTAAAAGAAGAAACCTCTGGTATGGAACCAGTGGAATGTCTTTCATAAAAGTCTGTCTGGACTTCTGTTAATAAAAACAAAACAAAAGACAAACAACAGATCTTATGAAATCTGGTGAATGAAGGAGTCTGCTCTCATCCCACACCGTCTGTTTCCGGAGCAGGAGTGTTTCCTGTTGACTCCTGTTGACTCCCTCAGGTCAGTCTGGTGTAATTCCCATGGTGCAGACAAACATATGTAATAATAATAATAGTAATAATAATAATAATAATAATAATAATAATCTTTATTTATAAATCAAAGTCATAAGTCAAAGTAAACTTTATTTTCATCTCTGCTATATACAGTACAGAGAGATGAGATGATGTGGCTCCAGCCTATAATGTTCCTTTTAAAGAACTGTATTTGTTCATTCTGCAAAAACGCACACTGCACTCTACACACATAGTTTCTATTGCACATTTAATATATGTACAGCTGTCAAAAAAACCTTTTAATAACATTTTTCTACATAATTCTTTCCATATTTCTATATATAGTTTATTCGTACTTTTTAGTTTTTTATTTTATCATAAGATTGCATAATTGGTTCAGCGTAAATTTCATGTTGTAACACGTATGTGACAAATAAAGAATCTAAAATCTTGAGAATATATATATATATTAAATATATATATATATATATATATATATATATATATATATATATATATATATATATATATATATATACAAGTACTGTGCAAAAGTTTTGGGCAGGTGTGAAAAAATGCTGTAAACATGCTTTCAAAAATGGAAGTGTTAATCATTTATTTTCATCAATCAACAAAATGCAGTGAATGAAGAAAAGAGAAATCTGAATCAAATCAATATTTGGTGTGACCACCCTTTGCCTTCAAAACAGCATCAATTCTTATAGGTACACTTGCACACAGTCAGGGATTTTGTAGGATTATAGTCATTATATTATTTTGTAGCATTATAGGATTATAGATCTGTGGTTAGTTCTCCAAGATGTTTTGGAACAACCTACCAGCGAGTTCCTTCAAAAACTGTGTGCAAGTGTGTACCTAGATGATGCTGTTTTGAAGGCAAAGGGTGGTCACACCAAATATTGATTTGATTTAGATTTCTCTTTTGTTCATTCACTGCATTTTGTTGATTGATGAAAATAAATCATTAACACTTCCATTTTTGAAAGCATTCTTTGTTTACAGCATTTTTTCACACCTGCCCAAAACTTTTGCACAGCACTGTACATATATATATATATATAATATTTCATAATTTCAAAACATATAGCATAAAATGGCTTTACATTTAGAATAAAATCATATAAAGTATAAATAAGTGTAAAATGATCAAATGAAAAAATTAAACAAATAAACAGCAGATGGTGCACCACCACATGTGAACTCTGCATTTAACCCATCTGTGAAGGAGCAGTGTTGCATTGGATTAAAATTGTAATGCTTTTTGGGATATATTTATCCTTATTTAATTTATTTGTTAAACTTCATTGCGCACTCTCATGACCCATTTAGGGAACATTGCAAGCTTGTATAACTGTGTGTGAGAAATAAAGAATCTAAAACTAAAAGCTAGAACTTAGTTGTCAGGCTTCAGTTTGGGCTGGAAAATGCCAACAGCAGCGTTTTTAAATTCCTGTAAATTGGAATGTGTTTATGGGAGTTGAAGGAGGCAAATTGTAATTGGAATATTATAGTCAACACTCAACAACAGCTTTTACTCAAGTGCACCCCCCCCTCTCTCTCTCTCTCTCTCTCACACAAACACACACACACACACACACCCATACACACACATAAAGAGAAAGTGATATGTGTGAAATTGGGCTGCATTCCGCGGCTTCTTAAGCTGCAGTGAGCTATTTAGCACTAACTGCCATCGCGGCTCTCGGCCCGGCCAAAAAAAAATGAGAACGAGGCCTAATGCAGAGCAGACCCCCGTCTCCCGCCTGCCAGGACCGCCCCACCCCCCCGCCAAAACCATTTCGTCTCGTCCCGTCCCACCCCCCGGGGCTGCTTATTTGCCCCGTTTGGTCTGGCAGCCGCTCCAGACACACAATATGGTGTTGTTATGTTGGATAAACAATGAGCAGATTGTTGAGCGGATTGTTGAGCGTCCAGCTGGGCATTGGGCTGTAACACAAACACAGTCCTGATCCAGATGGACCGGAGTCACCTGAAAAGAACAGGTGTGTCAGAAACAAACACAAATGAATTTGATAGGGGTGTAATGATACATCAGTCTACATTCATACATCAATTATATGATCAACCAGCCCGTAGCTTCAATCAAACAGACTAAATCTTTTAATATTTTATATTGTTTTATATACAGGATGTCTATTTTTATTTAAAGAGCAGATTGTTTATATTAGAATATCATGATGAGCTCTGGAATAAAAATGTTAAATACTATTTTAGTTGCTTTTTATAATTACATCTCTTTATAACTATTTGATACTTACATACTTGATAATTAGATTTTACAGTTTAGTGGTACAGCCTGTTACTGTATATGCAAAGAAACCATAAATTTACAGCAAAGTTACAGTATTTTTGTCTGTTAAGAATATAACTACATTTAAAGCAATTGGTTACATTGCAACCAATGTATATTTAATTTTGCACAACTGACATCGATATATTGCGGTTGTCTTCCATATAAATCAGATATAATGTTCATGTGAAGTGAAAAGTTGTAAGTGAAACACCAGACAGGGATTTATTACGGGTAATACAAAGATAACAGTAGACTTAAAATAATGAGCTGAAATGATCAATATTATATATTATATAGAAATGAAATAGTATTTGATGGATTTTTTTCACTTCGCCTGAACTGTGAGTGTGTGTTGACTAGCGCGTTTATAATTGCATGTTTTCTAATTGTTTTATAATGGCATTAAATCACTTATAATGGATTTAAGAAGGCATGACGGGACTGAGAGTGTGTTTGTGTTTTTCTCGGGGCCACATTCCTGCTGTGATGGCGTTGGAGGTGAGGAATGCAGGCCTCTGGTGATGAACGTGTGAGTGTCAGATGCAGGGAATCAGACACACACACACACAAACACACACACACAATGTTGTACTACCATCTTTGTGGGGACTTCCATAGACTCCCATAATGACTAGATGTATATAATGTTACACCTACACCTGATGCTAACCTTAACCTCAGTAACCAAATGCACATCTTTTTCTTCTTTTAGTTTCTCAAATAAAACATGTAAATTTTCTATAAAGTCATTTTTCTTCATGGGTGTCTTAAATGTCCCCACAAAGCCATAAAAGAATTCTACATCAAGCATACAGCAAATTGATATTTACAGTGCAATTCTGTAATTACAAAACACAAGGATGAGAACACCTGCTAAATGCTGTAAATATAAATGTGTATTCTGAAATTACAAAATACACATTTACATTCAGGCGCTCTTATCTGGAGCAGCCTCCACCTCCTCATTTCAGGGACAGTCTCCCTGCAGCAACTTAGGGTTAAGGGTCTCACTCAGGAACCCAGTGTTGGTAGTGCTGGAGGTAGGATTCAAACCCACCCTCTTGGTCCAGAGACGAGCATCCAGTGCAAAAACACTATAAACCAGAAATACAAAACATTCATAGCTGGAATTGCTGGGGAGATTGTGGGATCTGATCCCTTATCAAGAACCAGACCTCCCAAACAAATGAAAACAACAGTTTTGGGCTTTAATCATGCAGGAAGATTGTAATGTAAGGGTTTCAGACAGCTCTAATGTGGAACGTAGCATTTCAAGATTCAAGATTCAAGACTCTTTATTTGTCACATGCAAATTGTACAGGTACAACATGCAGTGAAAGGCAAAAACTAAAAATAAAATAAACAAAAATAAAAAGGAGATACAATACAAACTTAAAATAACTTAAAAATAAAGAAATAAAGGGAAAGAGGGGGGGATAAGGGATAAAGAAGAAAATAAACTATTACTTACATACATTTCTTAACCTCTTCAGCGTTACTAGAAGCAGCAACTGGTTGACTGATGCTCATCAGTGGCTGGTTGGTTGGTGTTGTGTGTTGCGCTGCTGTTTGACATGTGTTGGTAAATGTCAGTAGCAGCAGAAGTCCAGTTTGTTGAATATCTTATTTTACAAGCTTCATCTTCTTGTTGTAGGTGTTTGGTCTACGGATGCAGTCAGCTAAGATAGATGGATAGTTCTCCTGTTAAATCATGGAGCTCATGTTGCTGAGATAAAATCCATCATGTGACCAAGCAGGTCAACTCCCTGTGTTCTCACTCTCATGTTTTCATGAATAAATAACGTGTTAAATGTTGAGATCTTATGTGATGTTAGGCTTAAGAAACTCGGACTGAGGAGGTGAAATTCCTACTCTGGAAACAGTGAAAGTAAAAAAAAAAGTGAGTGATTATCTGTCATTGTGAACACACCACAACACAGCACACAGTGCACCACTACGAAATGTGACCTCTGCATTTGACGCATCCGTGAAGGAGCAGTGGGCAGCTAACACGGGCAGCACCCGGGGAACAGTGCTTGGGGACGGTACCTTGCTCATGAGTACCTCAGTGGTAACTTTACTGGTCCTGGATTCGAACCTGTGACCTTCTGATAACAGGGCGAACTCCCTACCGTTACACCACCAACTGCCCCAGTGGGCGGTACACAGGGAGGTACAGGAACCAGGAAAACGCTCAGTGTGCAGTCCAGCACATAGCAATCACAAAAGAAGCCAATTACAACAATGCCTTTTAATACATGAAGTTGAGGGTGTGGCAAGTTAAAACTCTAATTTGATCTAGTGATTAGGGGTTGTTGTGAAAGTCCGGATCAGGCAGTCCATCTGGAGACGGACTGAAACCTCACATTGTTATAAGAATGAACAATTTATTTCCTGAATCCATGTCAGGAATCTGATGTAGACAGATTAGGAGACAGTTTAAGAAGGTATTAGTGAATGAGGCCCAAACTTCTCATGTCAATAAGAAGTGCACCACACAGTGCACCACAACCACATGTGAGCTCTGCAATGGACCCGCCCGTGAATGAGCAGTAGACAGTTCCTTTGGCAGCTCCCGGGAGCAGTACTTGGGGATGGTACCTTGCTCATGAGCACTTCAGTAGTACCCTTATCGCCTTGGGACTTGACCTGGCCACTCTTCAGTCACAGGACTAAGTCCCTAACCATTACACTACCAACTGCCCCAATGTAGAATTGCTGTGTGTTTGCTGATCGTTTAACAGGTGCGCTGATGTAGATTGATGTATCGTTACACCCCTACTAATAACCACTTACGATAACTGGGGACTTCAAAGCCGTCCATTCCAGTTCACTCATAAAAATGTGGCTTTACTTTTGGCTCTGAAGGTCTCGGCTTGGCGAGGTTGTTTACGGTGCGGTCGTCGTGAGGATTGTGTTTTTTTTTTGAGCTAAAGGCTGAATTTAATTACGGATTCCGGCAGACAAGTTTCTCACGTGTTTGCGCAATGGTTGCCATGAAGATAGCGAGACAAAGATGAATGGAACACATTGTGCAGCAGAGGAAGAGCAACACCCTTCCCGGGTGCCGTATTCGAGTAATGGGTATTAATAAGACCGATAGGAAATCAGGTGTCAGGTTAAGACGCCCTTTGAAGTGTCATAAGAAAACTTAATTCACGCTGAGAACAAGATGCCATTTCTTGTGGAGATGAAGGGCGGACACCTTCGCTTTGTTTACCTGGTGATGAGGTGGAGCAGAAGACTGAGGTTGGGCAAGAGCACCGAAAGCCCAACAACTGCTGTATTGTGTAAGGGTTGAAGAACCTGTTGCAACTGTGTGTTGACATAGTTTTTTTTGTAGTTCTGATCATTAAAATCAATGACATATTGTGATATACTGACATAATAATAACCCACAGCCAAAAAATGACAGGCGTTTGGAGCATCGAGCCAATGCCATTCCGAATTATAACCTAAGTGGAAATTACACAGTGTTGTGCGAAAGTTTTGAACCAGCACTCAATAGATACAGACAATAGTTCCAGTGATTTGTTGCAACACGTACATTTTTCATTTCATTTTCTGATCTGCTTAATCCCTATTGAGGTCATGGGGACCGGAGCATATCCTGGAACTGTTCAAATATTGCAGTGATGTCACAAAACTGTAGACGCCACCATATTGAGTACCAGGCATGTCGAGTACTGCGCTGGTGTCCAATGTCTCTATCTATCTATCTATCTATCTATCTATCTATCTATCTATCTATCATGCTTATCAGAGGGATGACGTCATAGTCATCTGACCTCGTTGCCATCATTGACTGACATCACAGACTGACAGCGGGATGCTCTAGCTAACGTTACCCGTAAAGCGTTTACTTCAATTCAACTACCTATCGATGTTGTGGATATTTCTCAATTTGATGCCCAAGAACTTAAGATGAACAACAAAGCGATTACTCTTATCGGATGTGGTTATGTACCTGGTATGTACCTGGTACATAATCTATTGTCATATAAAATATGGCATGTCACCGAGAAGAAAATCTTTTTGCTTAAAGGAAAGGTAAGTCATGTTCTTTGATCTACATTTTTATGCAAACAGTCATCTCCCAATTGCTTCAGGAAGGGCTGGTAATTGCTTTTAAAATGTTTAAGCCAAACTAGATCGTGTCTCATGTTACTAGAGGACTTTTGCAGAATTTCATTGTACAGTGTTATGCTGTATCTACACATGGTGACTGGGGCAGTGGGTAGCGTAACGCTTAGGGAGTTGGCCCCATCATTGGAGGATCTCCCATACTTTCCCCAGGTGACCTCCAGATGCTGCTAATGTTGAGTTTTGTTTAATCTGTCTTGTCTTTTGTCTGTCCTGTCTGTCATCCAACAGTTAAGGAGTTGGCCACATGATCTGAGGGTGGCTGGTTCAAGTCCCAGACTGGTAAAGGTACCACTAAAGTACTTATGAGCAAGCACTGCCAAAAAAGCTGCATACTGCTCCTTCATGGATGGGTCAAATGCAGAGCTCACATTTGGATGTGGTACCCTGTGTGCCTGTGTGCTGTGCTGTGTTCACAATGACAAATAATCACTCACGTAATAAATTCATTGATAAAGTTGATCTTGCGCCTGCTGCGGCCTGAGGGGCGTTAGTGAGCAACGTTGAGGCTTTTGTTTTTGTCGCTTTGACAGCAGGCGGGGTTTCGCGTCAGCCCTTAAGTCGCATTTGAGTTTAGCTGCTGCATTCAGGAGCAAATCCCCAAACCAACCCCCTCCTAGTTGTCACCACAAACACACACACACACATGCCTGTGGGCAGCAGAGGGCTGCGGTCAGGCCCGAAACCAGCAGCGGAGCGTAAACCCCGTCTCCAGACCATCCCAAAAACCCTAAATCCCCCGCCTCCGTCCTCACAGCGCTGCTGCTGCATCACTCACAATACACCAACTGTCACCAAGTGTGTGAGTGTGTTAGTGTGTGAGTGTGTGTACCAACAGGGCATTATGGTTTTAAACTTTTTACTCAAATGGAAAAGTTAATACAATAATAACACACCCCATTATGACAAAAACACAGGAGGCCTTGAGAGACGGCATCTGTGCTGAGTGCTGCAGTGTTAACACACGCTGATATTAAAACGCGGAGTGAAAGGTTCGCTTGTTTTTTCAACGAGGTGATTTGACAAAACGTAATGTGGGCTCTGGGGAGTGTCGACTTGCTGCGGCTCATCACTCCTGCCATGTGTGTGTGTGTGTGTGTTTAGTCGGGCTACACACAGCTGTTTACTCTGTTTCTCCCTCTCAGCTTCCAGCTGCTCACTGTCCACATCTGTCCAAAAGGATTAGCATCTGACCTTTACACCTGCAACACAGTCAACAAACTAGACGTATACATATATATATAGACGAGTACATTTACGAGCTCTTTAATCTCGAGTGTGTAACAGAAGTATCATCTCCTCCTCCTCGTGGTGTTGCTGCTCACACTGTAGCAGTTTGTTCTGGAGAAATAACGAGAGTGTATTTTTATGAGCTATGTTTGGACGTGTCTCTGAGCACTGCACTGGTTTGGCTGTGAGTTGAGTCGAGCTACTGGAGAAAATCACTTCACAAGCTCCAAACCGTGTGCTGTCTCTAATGTGTGTGTGTTTGTAAACCTCCCAATATGGGGACCTGACAGCACAAGGGTCATATTCTCATAAACGAGTGTGTGTGTGTGTGTGTCATTAAACATGTGTGTGTGTGTGTGTGTGTGTGTGTTATCTACATGTCTGTGATTTATACCACACAGAGAGAAGGAGAGAGAAAACAGACAGAGTGAAAGAGTCAGAGAGAGGAAAGAGAGAGAGAAACAAAAGGATAGATAGAGAAAAAGAAAAAGAAAAGACAGAGTGAAAGACGCAGCGAGATATAGTGTAAAACAGAGAGAGAAAGATAGAAAAGAGAGAGGGAGAGAGTAAGCGAAAGAGAAAAAAACAGAGAGAGAGAGAGAGAGAGAGAACAAAATAGAGAAAACAACAGAAAGACGGAAGAAGTCACAAAAACAGAGGAAGGGAGAAAGAGAGGATAGAAAAGAGACCAAGTGAAGAACTTAGGGCGAGATAAAACAAGTAGAGAGAGAGAGAGAGAGAGAGAGAGAGAGAGAGAGAGAGAGAGAGCGGAACGCAACACTAGACTACAACAGATTACAACTACACTACAAGCTGCAGATTTAAAGTAACTACGACCAAGCTGTTTTATCCAGTAATACTGAGTGTTTGTGCTTAATGATCTTAATGATCCATCATGATGTTAAAAGTAATATATAAATCTATATTTTTAACAGAGTAAAGTCAATCCCAATCAGGCTATGCTGGTGTTTTGGAGGTAGAGAGTGTTGTGATGTTCAGCTTGTGTAAGTTACACTCAAATGTGTAAGTTTTGTTCGTTTGGTCTTTCAGAGTCATACATTAGAATAAATACAGACACAGATTCTTCCTTCCATCTTGGTCGAGCTGGACTCCATTCTCCAACTCCATCTAGCAGCAGCTAAGAGCGCATTGTGATGCAATGAGGCCAATGAAAAGCCACTTCTACCAATAAAACACCAATCACAAACACCCGCTCGTTGAAAATAGCCTCTTTAGTGAACAGAGAAAAATAATAGCAGTTTTTTGTAACCATTTAGTGTTTTTAACACACTACATTACTATTAGTGCAAACTAGTGTTGTAGTACTGGAGTCCGGTCTCGAGAGCAGTTTTTGAAAGTCTTGGTCTTGTCTCAGACTCTGCCGTATTGGTACTTGGTCTTACCATGGACGCGGTTTAGGTGGTCTTGACCCCAACACTAGTGAGAAGAAGAAAGTCAACGTCAAAGTAAATTTATTGTCATCAATAGAGGTGCAAAAAATTGTGGCAACAATCAGTTGGGAAGAGAGAAAAACAATCACTAGTATGTGCAAATAATGTTCACTGAATTACAATCATTTGTATGTGCTGTGTGTTCCCATAAAATATGCAAATATTTTAACAGCAGTCCAATTTTACAGTTTCAATCATGAAATATAATTCCACTTTGTGCAGTAATATACTAGCGGAACATCCGTTACAGGAAGTGCTACAGTGTTTTTTAAAGGTAGCTTCACTACTGATAAGCTAGTAAGTTAGAAGCATTGCTCATTTGAGTTCGTTTGTGCGGGCCCTAATGTAAAATTACGCATTGAAGGGGAATATTTAGGCAGTTATTTTTCTGACCACGTACTGCATGCGGTAATCACCAACACTGTCATTTACCTTTTCCGGCTGAAAACACGTAGCGTAAACTCCTTAACCACCGCAGAGGCGCACCTTCTCCCGCCGAGCAATACCTGTTTAGGATAAAGTAATTAGAGGATGAGATATCTCTGTGATTAAGCTGCAATACCGGCCCTGGCTGCTGGACTAATTAGAAGTTAGCCAGAGACACCAAAGAGGCCGGGGGGGAGAGGGAGAGAGGCAGAGAGAAGGCCTCTGCTACTTCCTCCGGACTCTTTTTTATTCCGTCTTTGTAGTTTCCTGCTGTTTTGCCTCGTTCCTGCTTTCATGTGGTTGGGGTGTGTGTTTTTTAATCTCTGCTTCAGACCGGAATTCAGCTGCCCAAAGGATTACGTATCACCCTCACAACGCTCAATCTGTTTATCTGACGTGATGGCTTCCTCTGAACACACAATATTTACATTTATGGCATTTGTCAGGCGCTCTTATCCTAATTTCAGGTCGTCTTCCTGGAGTAACTTTGGTGTTAAGTCTCTCACTCAGGGGCCAAGTGAAATGAACTGAGGTGAAGTGATTATTTGTCATTGTGACCACACCACAGCAAAGCACACAGTGCACCACAACAAATCGTGATCTCTGCGCTTGACCCATGGGTGAAGGAGTGGTGGGCAGCTGACATGGGCAGCACCCGGGGAGCAGTGGTGTCTTTACCAGTCTGGGATTTGAACCAGCAACCTTCTGAACACAGGACCAACTCCCTAACCGTTACGCTACCCAGTGGAGATAGTGCTGGAGGTAGGATAGAGATTAAGGGAGTTGGCCCCATGATCAGAGGGTTCAAGTCCCGGATCGGAAAAGGTACCAAAGAGGTATCAGCAAGGTACCGTCCCCACTGCTCCTTCACAGATGGGAACTTGTTCTCCTGAAATACTCTAAAAAAACAACATTTATTATATCACGTGTGAAATGTGATGTAACATATTTTTCCTCTTCCAATGAGTAATTTTTCAAAATAATTTCTATATTTAGGTCAGGACATTTTACTATAATTAGAATCAAGTCAGTAAAGTGTGTGTATGTGTGTGTGTGTAAGGGTGGGAATCAAAAACAGTTTCCAACTGATCAGTTCCATCAGAATTGTACACCTCCAACGTTATGGATTCTTCTTAACGATTCTCTCACTTCCCAGCTCCACATTTTCCGGAGTTTTCCGGAGTTTTCCGGAGTGAGTTATAGGCCAGAATGAGTCCAAATGCTTAGAAATTGCCAAAACTTCAGTATTTCTTCATTTTCCATTAATCAGAAAATATTTTTAACATTCTATAATGTTGCAGAATAAGAAAATATAGAAAAATGCATGATTTGTTATGAAATAATGTTATTCTAGATCCAGAGGATTTCAAATGGATAAAGAAGTGTTTCCACCTGCACTAACCTTATTGTTCTTCACAAACTAAACCATAGAATGACAACTCTGAATATCAATATCAATGTGTTGATGTTCACAGTCTTGTGCAGACAACATTTTGGGAAAAATAAAATGGTTGCTTTTGTTGCAGAAGACTGTGTAGAACTACTTTATTCACACTCAAAAAACGACTCAGGAATCGATGAGAGAATTAATAAAGAATTGGATTGATAGGCAGAGTTCACAATGGCATTGATACTGATCAATTCCCACCCCTTATGTGTGTGTGTGTGTGTGTGTGTGTGTGTACTAAATGAACAGTAAATCATCTTGTTTTCTCCCAATCACGCTGCACAGGGCTTCTTATCATAATGGACAGACGCTTTCACTCTGGGTAAAACTGTAAATATTTTAATAAAAGTAATATCTCAACAATTTAGTTTGAAATAAAAAATAGAGCATTTATGTTGTGTAAATTATTATGTAAATAACAATATAAATCATATCCTTTGCAACATTTACAGTATTAGCATAAAGTCATGCAGCACCCGTTCTCTTAATACTACTCTCTTACAGATTAATAAGCCGAGTTTAAGTGCCACTTCCAGATAAGAATTTACAATACAGTAATTTACTGCAAGAACGGTTGAGAGTTCCCTTACAAAGGGAAACGACACTCTGCCTTTGTGATGACCCTGAAGAAGAACGAGAGAGAGATGAAGAAAGAGAGAGAGAGAGAGGGAGAGAGAGAGAGGAAGATAAATCTGTCTTCATTGGCAAAGTCTCTTTATCAAACTTCCACACGGTGTGTCATTTCTGCATCGTCCAGGAAATCTGACCAGTCCTCTTAATGGAGCATCCTTCCGGGGAGTCAGCTTTCCTGCGTCCCTTTCTTTATGTGTGTGAGTGTGAGAGTGTGAGTGTGTGTTCACACTGTAAAAACGGATTTGGTTAGAGAGTCGTGTTAACATACTTCTTTCTTTTACTTTCACAATGTAAAACAGTAACTTGTGCAATTTCAACTAGTAAACGTTTTCAGTGTTACAACATGAAAGGAAAATGTGAAGATGTCAGATTAACGTAAAACTGTAAATTGTCACTACAGCTGGGTTTAAGAGTGAATGTGTTAATACGCCACAGATAATTTTTTTCCTCCTGGTTCAACTTAAGCTCAGTTTCTGTCTTAAAGTTTCAAGTAAAATCAAACTGGATATACTTATGATTTCAACTCATTATTTTAAGTCTAGTTTTAGCATCGCATTGCTCTCCGTAATACATGAATGTTATATCTAATTTATTTGAAAGATAATGTATCAAACAGTGTTTAAGCAGTTATTCTGGTTTGGAAATTTACATTTTTATGCACTCACTTAAAAAACCTGCATTGTAACACTGAAAACTCATCAAAGCTAGTTAAAATTGCATAAATCATAGTTTCATGTTGAAGTAGATGGGGTGGTGGTGGTCTAGGGTTAGGACACTCACCTCTTGACCAAGAGGTCAGTGGTTCAAATCCTACCTCCAGCACTACTACCACTGGGTCCCTGAGCAAGACCCAAGGTGCTCTCTTAAATTAGGAAATGGAAGTTGCTCTGGATGAGAGCCTCTGCTAAATGTTGTAAATGTAAGTGAAAGACGCATGTTAACGTGACTTGTTGATATAAATCATTTTTACAGTGCATGCATGTACATGGGTTACTGTGTGCGTGTATGTGTGTGTGTAAGTAAAAGCGTGATGTCCAGAGCAGCTCCAGCGTAGTTCAGCGTGGCAGCTGGCATGTGTGCAGGTTCCTGGCGGCTCGGCTGTTTTTGCTCTGCTGCTGCTGCTGTGGTAGTTGTAGTTGTTGGGGTAGTTGTGGTTTTGGGGCTGGTTTTTGGCTCTCTTGCGCTGCAGCGGCTCGGTCCTTCTGCGCTCGACACACCAGGCCCTGAGCGCAGTCGCAGCGCTGGAAGATCTCCAGGCCGTGAGTACCCTTGCGCCGGTGCCGAGTGCACACCTGGCCCTCAGTCAGTACAGGCTTGCAGATCCGAGACCAGAAGTGCCGAGCGCAACACAGACCCTCCGAGCAGTCCGACGACCTCAGACACGTTTCCCCTTCTCCACCTGATGAGAAAAAGAGAGACTGGAATTTAGACTTGCACAACAGTATTTCAGTGTTTCTCAGATCAGGTCCTCGTGGCTCAATGTTATGCACAAATTCACATTTACAGCATTTAGCAGGTTGTGGGATAGAACTAGATTTCAACCTGCAACCTCTTGGTCTGTTAGAGAGTATCTGATCTATGTCTGTAACGATACTTCAATCTATGTTAATATTAGAGGTATTATTTGAACCCCTTGATGACCGCTTGGTCCAGATGTGAGCGTCCTACCGCTAGACCACCACCACCACCCCGAGTTGGTATTTGCTGCACATGAACACCAAAATCTGACTAAGCTGTTCAGAAGCATCAGGTGTCCTGTGGTTTGGAAAAATTTGGAATGTCAGTGTTAGAACCCCGCGAGGAACAGGACTGACGACTGCTGGTGTATCATATTATCATATTATCATATCTGGATACGGATATTGCAGCCGTTAAGTCCATCAGCACTTCCAACTGAATCAATACTGCCAAAGTGCTACTAAAGGTCCGGGATCTTTTTCAGGAGAAGACTTTCTGTAGGTCTGCTGAAATCTATTTGTGAGATCTCTATATGCAGGAGAAGAGAAGAGCAGGGAGGTGAGATGAGACTTGAGATGTACTTTTGAGGAGACAGTAGGAGATGGCTACTGTGGCACCTAAATAAGGTTCTGTGGAGGACATTGTGGTTCTAACAAAGCGAGATTTTCTAACACTGTGAGACCGGGCGAGAAGAGAAAAGAAGAGAAGAGAAGAGAAGAGAAGAGAAGAGAAGAGAAGAGAAGAGAAGAGAGGAACACTTCAATTTGATGTGGTTTTGAGAAGACATTGGTTAATATTTGACTACTGTAGCACCTTTGTGATGTTCTGACCCATTGTGACCTGAAAAATGAGACATGAGATGTGAGAAATGATATCTAGGTTTGAGGAGATGGTAGTTCTGTCAGACTACTGTGGATCTTTCTGTGAGGTTTCAACCCTGTGAGGTTTTCACCATGAGAAGCGAAAAGAGAAGAGAAAGCTGAAAATGAAACTTGCGAGAAATAACATGTGAGGTTCTAACCCTGGGAGATTTCCACTGTGAGAAGAGAAGAGACATGTGAGACAAGAGACGTGTGAAATGAGATTTGTCATCTCTGTAATGTTTGAATCATGTGAATGTTTCATCATACACTGGTTTTGATTTGTTGTAAAACCATTTATCATGACGTGATCATGAAGAATTTTCAATGAACGCCTATGTTATGTGCAATATGTAATAATTGGTTCAAATGTAGTGTTTGGTAAAACTTAACTGAGTCAGTTTATCAATTACTAAATTGCAATAATTGATCTCTCTAAAAGGCAGTGGCAGATATCATCTGTTACTACTAAAAATTGTGCCGTAACAATAATATCTACACACAGCCACAAGTAAATCAGTAGGTTAGGCATAAGGTCAGTAGCCATTAAGCTCATACTTTAACATAAAGTGTTCTTCAAAACACGGAAAATGATATACGGTGTTACTTAAAGAACTCTTTTTTGCATTCAGTTCTCCAAAGAACCTTAAACAGCATAAAAAGGTTCTCCAGAGCAATCAATGTGCTCTAATGAAGAACCAGTTTTTCTTAGAGTGTAAGAAAAGAGCAGAGAAAAGAAGAGACACCTGAAAAAGTGGCTCGACAGGTGAGATGAGATTTGCTGTCTCTGTAGAGTTTTAATCCTCTGAAAGTTACATCACAAGAAGAGAAGAGAAGAGTTCAGAAATGACACCTGAGGAATGAGATGCGATACCTCTGTAAAGGTGCATGTGTGTGAGATTTTCAGCGCAATAAGGGCAGAGAAAAGAAGGGTGAGAAGAGAAGAGAGACGTGAAATTGAGCTTTACGTACCTTTCAGTGTCTGATGGGGAGATTTGGAGGAGATGGTGATTTTTTTCAGCTGCTGTTGCACGTGAGTGAGGTTCTGACCCCGTGTCACTGCAATGCCATCAGTCTTCTCCAGCTGCTGAGTGGCATCTGCAGTGCTAGCTGACGGCGTGGGGAACATTTCAGCAGCCTGGCACACGCCTGAACCGAGGCACAGAGGTCAGAAACTAAACCCAGACAAAGGCATAGGGGAGAGTGTAGAGTTGGAATAAAGCTGAGGTTTCTCACCGTTAATGCATCGGTTTCCTGCACAGCACATGGCATCACGCGAGCAGCGCTTCCTCCTCTTACGGCACGGGGCACAAACCTTACGCCCGTCGTTGCAGAACTCGGCCGAACCGCACTCGGCATCAGCAGCGCAGCTCAGCGGCTGGAGAGGAAAACAACCAGCTTTTATTATCCCCAAATTAGGGCTTAACGGTGTATCGCTTCAGAACCGTCACAATTCAGTCACGGTCCAGCACATGTGAACACAAGAAATAAAATGAAACTAAATTAAATGTTGTGCCACAATTTACTGCTTGAGAGAAAAGAAAAAGGTTCTCAATTTTAATGAAAAAAAAAAAACTACAAGAAAGTCATATAATTTACTCTCGCCTACAATAATAATAAAAAACCCTCTGATTTCAGGTTTCCTGAATAAAGTTCAGGAAAGGGTGTTTGCACAAAAAAGTCTGTTTTTAAAAGAGTAAAAGTTATTTTCATTTATTATTATTTATTTATTCATTCATTCATTCATTCATTTATTTATTTATTTGCACCAATCATTCTACTACATATTTTCCAAAATAGAGCTATTATGAAAAAAAATGTACTTTTAACATTGATTTTGAATGAATGAATGAATGAATGAATAATTTTAAACAAAATATTAAGTCCTTATGCAAAGTAAAAACCTCAACTTGCATGAACTCGATGTTATTAAGTAATGATTAAGTTGTATCAAGTCAACTTACTGTCTTGTTCGAGTTTATTAGTTGAACTACTGGCTGTAAACGTTGTGTTTACTCCAATACTTAAGTGAAATAATTTCACGTTTTTATTACAATAATAATAATTATATAGAAATCGCTGAAAAATCGTATACAACACCACGTCTTCCTCAAATACTAGATTTTAACAGTTTCCTCACCGCAGACAAATAAAACTGCAATATGAATCTCTCTCCTTCCCATGAGATATCCTGCATTAAATACCCGGATTTCTCCCGTGTTTACCGTGGTAAGTGGGGTTACCGTACCGTGTCGGTGTGGTCAGTGTCCGGTTGGGGTACGTGGGGTCTCGTGCTGACCGTGTCGGTGTGTCCGGTGTGTGAGTCTCCGTTCTGTAGGGTTTTGATGGAGTTGCGCAGTGCGCCTTTAACGCAGCCGCACAGCGCCAGGTACGCGGCCAGGTAAAGAGCGGCGCTCACGCACAGCGGCTTCATCCTCCCGGGGCTCGGGGGGGCTCGGAGGGGCTCGGAGGGGCTCGGTGCTGCTCGGTGCCGCTCGGTGCCGCTCGGGTCCCGGTCCTCGCTGCGGGGATGAAGAGTCCTGCCTACAGGGCGGTGAAGAGAGTCCCGAGTTAAACGCAGAGTCCCGGGCGCCGCGGAGTTTTATACAGACGGACATCAGGCTTTTACCCGCCCCGTTACCGGGGGACGAGGACGAGGACGAGGAGGATGATGATGATGATGATGATGATGAGATACTGTACACACTCCTCTCACTCACTCACTCACACACACGCACGCACACACAACACCTCTCTTTACCGCACTCTCTCTCTCTCTCTAACTCCCTCTTTCTCTCCAAACACACAAACACACACTCTCTTACTACTTACTACTGTGTGTGTGTGTGTGTGTGTGTGTGTGTGTGTGTGTGTGTGCTTTCTCTCCTCCCCTACACATTTGTTTTACTGTTTTACACACATATAAATACACACACACACACATTAGACTACTAACTTTATACACACACATTTTAAGACAGTTTTTGCTGTCTTACATTTATACATACTTAACCCCAACTATAACTTCTTCTTCTTCTTCTTCTTCTTCTTCTTCTTCTTCTTCTTCTTCTTCTTCTAGTATTTCTAGTAAAATATATATTAACAATGACAAAATCTTTTTGTCTATAATATTTATTAATGCTTATCATGCCTTTAATAATGCTGTTTGTAATGTGGCACAATGCAAACACCCCACTGGAATCAGAATCAAAATCAGATTTTGGCCAAGTCACTCAACACTCAACATTTTGCTCCAAATAAAACAACAGTAATAATGTTTTTAAATGTTAGCATTCATCATTTTAAAATGCGATCATGTATATGTTATATTCATGCTGGTCACTGGTTTAAATGCATGTTAATCTTGGTTCAGTTTATGATATTGCAATATTGAAAAGAACATTATTGAAACCTCAATTTGATGTAGTTATTTTTCTCACAACATTTTCTGAAAATGTTTTATTAATCCTATCATTTTTCAAGTCAATTTAATCTTAATACATCATTTTAAAGTTGTATATTTGCTAGAGTATTTATGCATCATATATATATATATATACAGTATTTTATATCTAAGAGGCTAAACGTTGGTCAGAGTAAAGCCAGAAATGTAAAGCCCTCAATCATACAAAAATGCAAATTTACCTCTGGCCCCTGCGGTCTGTGTTAACTAGCTGTTATGTTGTGATTGGGCTGGAAGAGGTCAACTGTTAAAAACACTATTATGAGAACATGTGGAGATGAATAAGGGAAATCCACCACTTAAAGGTGTGAACAGTTCTAATCATTATGTCTGTGTAGCTTCTCAGTTCTCCAGGACCATGGTCCTCTTCAGGGCTTGAATAGAACTCAGCTGGACTGGTTTTCAACATTTTTGAAGACGTTTCAGCTCTGATCTCAAAGGATTCTTTTAAAAAATCTGATGTGCAGTTCCAGGTGTCTGTCCTCTAGTGGCGTGGTGACCAAGTGGTCACTGGCTCACTTTGTCATCCACATTGCTTATCTTGTGCTCAGGTGTTTTGTTCTTGTGGTGAAGCAGTGTCTGTCTAAGGGCAGGCATAGACTAACACACAGACTATGTGCCAGTAACAATATCAAATCATTAAAGTAAGCCTGGCGTGGGGAGAAAATGTAACCCAGGGGCCCATGTACACCTTAATCTGTCCTTGTCTGAGGGTGTTGCTGGGTCTAAAATTCTTCTAAAAGTTCTAATGTTCAGGAGCTTCGCAGCATCTTCATCAACCTCCAACACTGACTGCTGATAAAAAAGACTCCATCTTTCAAAACCGCAGCGTTGGTGTGAAATGTTTTGGCTCCATCTGGTGTTGCTTAAACAAAACAGCACACCATCAAGAACTGTTTGTGTCCCGGCTAGTTGGAGTCGATTCCGTAATCGGATTCCAGTAATGAAAGATGACTTGTAAAACAAAAACACAGCATCTACATTGTGGTTGACGAGAAATATTATGTTTATAATCAAGGAGGCAGTTAGTAGCGTAACGGTTTCAGAGTTGTCCCTATGACTGGAAGGCCGACGGTTCAAGTCCCGGACCAGTAAAGGTACTACACGCACTCCTCTCTGGCCGCTGCCAAAAAGTTGCCCACAAATAATCACTTAAAATCACTCATTTCTTAATCGTAACGCCAAAACATTAATCTTTAAGTTTATTCCTTCATTCATTATCCAAACTGCCTAGGGACCGCGGAGGGACCGGAGCCTATCCCGAGAACTACGGGCGCAAGATGGGGACTGACCCTGGGCAGGCGCCAACACATCGCAGGGCACACACAATCACACTCACATTCACACCTTATGGGGCCAATTTAGAGTCACCAATTAACCTATACTGCATGCTTTTGGACTGTGGTAGGAAACCGGAGCACCCTGAGGAAACCCACGTGAACATGGAGAGAGCATGCAAACTCCACACAGAAAGACCCTACGGCCGACCCGGGAATCAAACCCAGGACCTTCTCGCTGTGGGGTGGCAACACTAATCACTGCACCACCGTGCCGCCCCACTATGAGTTTATTTTAATAAAAGCTAATAAATCACTCTCTGGCAAGATTCTGAGGTCCCAGAGTCAAGGAATCAACTCTTTGAATTTTACTTCTGACAAAAAAGGAGACTTGCACAAAATTTAAAAGTAGTATGTATTTTATTTAGCTTTATAAAGTTTGTAACAGGCACCCTGCAAGTGGCTCTGCAGTACAAGGGCATCAGAGTAGAGACAGTTCAAATAAATACAGCAAATAAAACCCTCACACCACGTAGGACAAAGAAAAGCAGCACAGAAACAGCGCAGAATAAAAGGCAGAGTCTCGGTCCAGATTCACTCTGAAACAAAGACAAAGTCAAACATTTGACAAATAAAATTAGGAATAATAACCTTAATAATATTTCTAAACTTGACCTGCAATATTCATTATAGTCCAACACAGGAAGCGAGTTAAAAACGTACTTTAACATGGGACCATTTTCAAGAAGACATCAGACAGTTTGTCCAACTGTTTCATTTGCCAAAAGGGCATTCAAGGCAACCAGAGAGCAAGCAAAAAAAAGATAAATTCATAGTTAAAATAGGCATCAAATGTGGGTTATATACTGTGCATTATAGTACAGATGCTACAGTATAAAATATATAGATTAGCATCAAAGGTATGCTGCTAAACCTCAGATTAATCGGTTGTGAGAGGTTTGTGCTGTATTAAATTTGGAGGATATTAGGGAGGAGCACAGTTTGTTAGCAAACACTTACACTGATCCAGGAACAGTGTTAAATATGGTCTTATAATGCAAAATCACTGCTTTGCATTTTGTCTCATTGTCTAATTTCACAGTGTTAAGCACATTTAGATTTGCACTTAAAATGAAGTTCTGATGGAGGTCGTCAGTTTGAGGCTTTGACATGCTGATGGTCAGAATTTTAGGATGCCATTCGTTTAAGGCACTATTTTCATGGTCAGATAGTCTGTCTTTGAATGGAAACTAATAATCAGGTTTGATGTATTAATCATGAAACAAGAGGCCATTATTTTTTTTAAAGATTATACCCCAATACAGTTTTAGTCTATGATTTTAAAACGCTGTCTGGTCAGGAAAGTAAAGTAAAAACTTAAGTCTTGGCTTAAGTGAGAACAGTGTACTGGTGCAAGGCTGATCATGTGCTGGGGCGGGGTTTATTTAATGTACATCATGAGTCTCAGGCACATCGGGAGTTTATCTGATAAACCAAACGTTTGTGCAAGCGCTGGGTCAGACTTCTCATCGCAAAGCCACACAGATATGCACTGTACAATGATTTGATCAGTAAGTCATATTAAAGTACTTCATTTGCTTCCACTTAAAACAATGCTTCATGCAGTTTCAACTAACTTATTAAGGTGTTTAAGAATGAATGGGTTAATAAGCCAGTAATATATAACATCTTACAAATAAATCAGATAAAACATTCATGTAGAACATACAGTTGTAAGTGAAACACCAAACAGGGATTTCTTACGGAGAGCAACACAAAGATAAAACTAGACTTGAGTTAAAATAATTTGCATATCACGTTTGATTTAAATTGAAGCTTCATGGCAGCAACTGAACTTCAGTTTTTTTAATTAAATTGTAGGGCTGGGTTCAAAAAATCGATTCACCGATCAATATCGATTCTCGTTTGAAAAATACGATATCGATTCAAAAATTCTAGTAGTGCTATGCACTACTTCTCGCGACCGCGCAAGGAGAGCTATAAAAACGTGAGACCGGCGAAACCCAAACCAAATAGAGCCGTGGCTGAAGCTGCTCCGCTCAAATCACCGTCTGGCCTAAAGGCCGATGTTGGGCAACACTTGGGTTTTAGGATAGAGTGGAAATGGATAAAACAAAAGCAATCTGCAAACTGTGCCAAATCAAGGTGTAGCGCAATTGTAGTGCAGTCCATCGACATAGGGATATGCTTGACTCAAGTTATTTTAAAACCAAGCAAAACTAGTATTGACGCAAAGAAATCTCTAAATAAATCGATATCGAATCGAGAATTGAATCGATCATGACCTTGTGAATCGAAATTGAATCGATTCAGGAAATCAGCAACGATACCCAGCCCTATTAAATTACATGGATTTGTTTGACAGTGTGCAACAGAGGTTGAGCGATATTGTTTTTTCAGGGCTGATATCAATAGTGATTATTGCTAGTTAACGGAGCTAATATCTGATATTTGGAGCCGATATGCAAAACAAAAATCTCTGTCAAAATGTTGAATTTTCCAAACCCCAAGCTCAGCTGGAACTCTCCTCTCTCCTCTTCTCCTTCTCGGAGCTTCACGCTGCGCTCATGTGTGAGTGTGGTGTGAGTGACAACAAGGCTCCAGTGTTGACTGGCTACTACTGGTGTGGGCATGGCATTAAGTGAAGCAGTGAGTGGAGAGCAAACGGCACAGAGAGAAGAGACGGCAGTGGAGCCACAGTAGCACCTTGTAATTACTTCATATCAGTGATGGACCAAATTAAACACTGATACTGATCATCAACAAAATGACTAGTATCAGCCCCCGATAATCACTTAGCGTGCAACATTTTAAAGTGTTTACTCTTAAACACAGCCGTAGTTACAACTTAGAGTTTTACTTTAATCTGGTGTCTTGACATTTTCATTTCCATGAACTGATTAAAAAATGTAAGCTGTAAACCTCATTTAAGTGAGTTGAAACTGCGTGAATGATCATTTGAAGTAAATGAAAAAAGCATGTTAACATGACAATCTGATCCTTTTCACAGTGCTCATGTGCTTAAAGAGGGAAGAGGGATTAAGTGGCATTATGCAAATGTCTGCACAGGGCACTTCTGAGATTGACCGGCGGTATAAATACGATGCAACTTTGTTCTGTTTTAGTTAAAAAAGGGATAAAGGGAGCATGAAGGCGAGGCTCTGAACATGGGTCTGCTTTTGGGAGGATTATATTACTATGTACATGACGAGTAGCTATAACAATCACATTCAGGTCTGTCTGGAGTCCCCAACCCTGCTGTAAGATACAGTGTCTTAATCTGACTGTGTGTGTGAGTGTGTGTGTGTGTGTGAAACACACTTTACTGCAGTGTCTGCACACCTTCTGCAAGAGGAAGAGTTTGCAACCAAGTAGAGAACAAAACAAAAAACATTCGAGGAGCTCCACACACTCTACACACACACACACACACACACACACACACAAGGATGCCCCTCGGTAAACCACACCTCCAGCATGCACGCACACACACACACACACACACACCTTTGATAAATCCTACCATTTATGTACACGCCACATACACAATTACACACTCATACACACATGCACACAACAACATCCACCCTCTTGGTGATGGATCCATGCATGTATACATAAAAATACACACACACACACACACACACTGAATATTTACTTCCTCCCTAAACACCGCCTCACACAACACTCATACACACTTTCACACAAAGGGATTTTTATACCAACCTCTTACATGCAGGCATACATTTACATAAACACACACACACACATAGTTACATAGGTAGAAGGATGCTGAGGCTGGAGCCACCAGGCAGGAGGCTGAGAGGAAGACCAAAAAGGAGATTTATGGATGTGGTGAAAGAGGACATGAAGTTAGTTGGTGTGAAGGTAGAGGATGCAGAAGATAGGACTAAATGGAGACAGATGATTCGCTGTGGCGACCCCTGAAGGGAAAAGCCGAAAGAGGAAGAAGAAGACACACACACAGTCGCACACACACACATACATGCACACAAGGACGTCTATGACCTTGGTATAGCATGCATGCATGTATGCACAGAAACACACACATGCACGCGCACATACACGCACCCATGCATACACACACACACACACACACACACACACACAGAAGGTGTACTACTTCGGTAAACTACGCCTCTTAAATCAACGCACACACAGACATAACACTCATAGATGTAGATTCATACAAACTGTATTTTACCCCTTTGGTAAACCCCGTCTCTCAAATGCATCCACACACACACACAGTAGTGGACAGTAGTGTGAACATTCTCCCAGCCTTGTTGCAGCGTGTGTGAGGGTCAGCACTCCCGTAGCTGTTTGTAGTCCTTGGGAATATTAATTTCTCTATTGCAACAGTCAAGGCAAACCAAAAAACACAGTTTATCTTATTTATCTTCCATCCCACAGTCTCTATGTGTTCTCTCCTTCTCTCTCTCTCTCTCTCTCTCTCTCTCTCCGTCCTGAAGCAGTCTTTAAAGCAGTCTGTCCAGAAGCAGCAGCAGCAGCAGCTCAGGTCCAGACCACAGTGGAGCAGGTCTCTAGTTTGGTGCGTGTTTACATGTGTGTGTGTGTGTGTTGGACGTGAGCTGGCCGGCGCTACAGTGTTAGAACTCCGTGTCCCAGCCTGAGTTGTCGTCAGGTGGAGGCTCCTCGCTGTCCTCTGGGAAGTTGTCAAAGTTACTTGTGTCTGTGGCTGATGACACCTGCAACATCAACATGAAAACTATCTTCAATAATGAACATGAACCTTTTCTGCACTTTTAACCCTCATGACAAACACAATGATATATACACTACCAGTCAAAAGTTTGGACACACCTTCAATGTTTTTTCTTTATTTTCATTACTATTTACATTGTAGATTCTCACTAAAGGCATCAAAACTATGAATGAACTGTGTAAAGGCTATATGACTCAGAAGAAGAGTGATGGAGTGCTGCACCAGATGGCCTGGCCTCCACGGTCACCTGACCAAACCCAATTGAGATGGTTTGGGATGAGATGGACCGCAGAGTAAAGGCAAAAGGGCCAAGTGCTCAGCATCTCTGAGAGAACTCCTTCAAGACTGTTGGAAAAGCATTTCAGGTGACCACCTCATGAAGCTCATCGAGAGAATGCCGAGAGTGTGCAAAGCAGTGATCAAAGCAAAGGGTGGTTATTTTCAAGAATCTAAGATATAAAACATGTTCTGGGTTATTTCACACTTTTTGTTTACTACATAATTCCATATGTGTTCATTCATAGTGCCTTCAGTGAGAATCTACAATGGAAATAGTCATGATAATGAAGAATAAAACATTGAATATGAAGGTGTGTCCAAACATTTGACTGGTAGTGTATGTGAATAAAGTGAGTGATTATTTGTCATTGTGAACACAGCACAGCACACAGTGCACCACAACCACATGTGTCCTCTGCATTTGACCCATCTATGAAGGAGCAGTGCGCAGATGACATGGGCAGCACCCGGGGAGCAGTGTTTGGGGACGGTATCTTGCTCATGAGTACCTCAGTGGTAACTTTAGCAGTCTGGGACTTAAAGTGGTGACCTTGTGATCAAGAGCCACCTCCCTAACTGTTACACTGCCTCCTTCCCCAAAACAGTGGTAGTGTAAAATGGTGCAGGGCCTTAGGATACTAACCCAAACCCTAACCACAGGAGAGAAGCAATCAGAAACAAAGAAGAGGCAGGAAAAGGGGAGGACCGACAGACAAAAGACTGGTCTGGGGAACGTGTGTGACGAGGAGCTATGAGGTTTTCTCTGGTTTCTGTTTTGCTCAATATTATAAATGTGATCATCAACAGAAAAAAAGAACTGCATCTGACTGCACCTTTATCATCATCATCATCATCATCATCATCATCATCATCATCATCGCTCGAAATGAAATGTCACCTTGGAACCAGGTGTGTGGACACTCAACTCCCCCCAAATCTTACAATGAAACATACATTCATGGCATTTAGCTGATGCTCTTATCCTGAGTGACTTCCATCACCTGATTTCAGAGACAGTCTTCCTGGAGCAGTTTGTGGTCAAGGGTCTTGCTCAGAGACACAGTGGTGGTAATGCTGGAGGTGGGACTTGAACCCATGACCTCTTGGTCCAGAGGTGAGCATCCTAACCATTAGACCACCAATACTAGAATTCATAACTGCAGAACGTCCTCTGCAAAACCTGAGTTTTAAACCTCACAGCATGGAGACACTGCACATGCACAGCTCCACTTATCCCATTTGTTATGTGGTTTTAGGGGAGAGAACAGCTGCTGTTGACAAAAGGGAGAACGCACAAATTGCAAAACGAATGGATCTGACACGTAATTTTCCAGAGGGAGGAACAAACACCTTTCATCAGAGCAGTTGTATCACAATAAGATTAAGTCATTTCTTCCTGGCACACATAATACATCATAAATTATAACTGCATTATATCCTGTCTTGTTTGCCTGTGATAAAATAACACAACAGATCTGGAGGGCGGCGTACATAAATGAATAAAAAAATTAAATTAGTGTCAGCTGGGATTGGCCAATTAATTTTTTCTCTGTGTGTACAGTGTGTGTGTGTGTGTATACACAATGCAGATTTGGCAATGTGAGAAAATGTTTTTTCCATTCAGTCATTAACATTAATTTTTGCTGCAGCACAAAAAGCCAGCAATTTTCACACATTTTCATGTTCTCACACAGAAAATAGCTGGCTTTTTGTTCGTGGAGTCATCAACATTCATTTTTGTGACATGCTGTTTGGGTTACATGCACTTACGCTGGGGATGATGGGAGGAGTGAGCGTTCCCTTCCGTAAACCCTCCCAGTTAAAGCCCTCAAACCACCTGCACAAAGAAAACAAGTGTTGAGTAAGTTACCTCCAACATGTACTAGATTGTAGGTGACTAGTTAGTGTCATTCCAAAGTAATTGGTTCCATTCCATTATTACTGTCTCTGAATTGTACGTAATGTGTTCCACGACTCCTGCATTACAGTTGAGTTACTTTCACCAGAATAAGTGTGGAAGTAGGACATTGTAAAATGGTAAAATGTAGTTTACTGCAGTTGATTCTACATCAGTGGAGGGTGATGTGGTGCAGCATGATGACTGTAGACATACACTCTGTAGGAAACAGCTCTTTTACTCACTGCATTTTACTCTTGTGACAAAGTAGAAATTTTTCTAGCATAAAATCATATTTACACTCACTTGTGCTTCTGAATGTCTCTGACACCATTTTTCAAGTTTCCAAGCCTTTCAGAAGGAGTGTCCCTAAAAGAGGGAAAAGGATATTACTGTCACTACAGACATTGTTATAACGACATGAAATATTATCACACTTCATGCTAAAATAAATGTAAAAACGCTGCACTTTCTTAATGTTGTAAAGTAAGTAGTGATGCACAATAAGGGAAAAATTGGCCGATGCCAATATCCAATATTCTCATGCTTACATCTGCCGCTACCAATGTTGATAAATGAGGAAGGTGGAGTTGAGCGCCAAATAACGCCATAACTCTGACATTTCTAACACAGCACCAAGTCAAGCGAGCGTGAAAGCAGAGAGGAGCGAGGGCGGTGCATTTCCAGCATAGTGCACAACATTTTAAGAAAAAGTCACTTCCCACCCTATGTAGTGTACCAAGTCAAATAGGGTGTGTGACTATCCATGTGCACTACCTAGTGTGTAGAGAGCCATTAAACTACAACCCCAGCTAGTTCCTGAGATGCATACTACCACATAGAAGAGTATGATAAGAGCACCTTACCTACCATACTATTAAGTGCAGTAGTACACGGCTCGGGACACAGCACATGTGTGAGCTCACAAGTGAAGCAAACACACAATTTAGCTACTTTAAAAACCTTGGCACAAAATAACATCACACATTTTAAGACAGAAGGCTCGGGCCGTATAAAATCCCACCTCAGACTTTGGACATGCCTGACACAAGCGCTACCTTTCCCACGTACAATAAATGCAGCATCAGATATCAGACAAATCTAAGCATCGATCCGATGCTTTTGTAAAAAAGTAATTATCGTCCAATTCCAATATGATTCTGATATTATCGTGCATCCCAGTAACATTCTGCTAAATTAACCATTTCCATTTGTGTGTCTGTCTTCATTGCTCATGGCAAATTCTGGGTGCATTTCACTACAAGTTCTACTCAAGCAACTCTGTATGTAACTGGTAAAGAATCTTGAATCTTCAGTGTCAGACTTGTGTTAATAAAACTGGTGTAAAATATCAATAGGAATGAATAAAGCAGTAGCACCATTAAGCAGGAACTCCACACGTTTGATCACGCTTCTCTTTAAAAACTCTAACTTCACCGAGACTTTCACAACAAGCTGCATATTTAAGATCTTTAGCACACAGTTCTCCAAAGAATCATCAATAATTCAGATTAATCGAGTGAAACCAGTCCTACTGAGAGTGAAATAAAGTAATCAAACATTATAGAAAAAGGTTGTTCAGTTTATACATGCAAGAAAATAAAGAATAATTAAATGAGAAATGATGTATATTGGCTGTGCTATATGTGTTCACAGGATTTGTGAGATCACGCTGTATGATGACGTGTGAAATTAGTGTGAAACTAGACTCCTACCTGCATAACTTTTTGATGAGATTGGCAGCATTTTTGGTAATCTTCTTTGGAAATTCAATCATGTCAATGCCTCTTAGGATGATGTTGTACGTCTTCATGGGGTCTGAGCCTGAAAAAGGAGGACTGGAGGGTTTGGGGTAAATTAGATCATGAGAAATTTTACATTTGTGACCCGATCTGCCGTAATGGGTCGGAAGTCGACATTCTATTTATTTAGATACGGGCCGATTATGTTGACAAACATCAAAAATATTGATTTTTATTTTTTGGTCTTATATGAAAGAAAAGGTCTCCAAAATTAATCTGGTCTCCAAAAAAGAAAAATCAATATTTTTGATGTTTTTCAACATAATCGGCCCGTATCTAAATAAATAGAACGCCGACTTCCGACTCACTACAGCAGATCGGGTCACATATTACTGTGCAAATGTGAAGCTTCAAATGGTAATGCTGTCAGTGTTGTGGAAGATGCTTTAAAATGGCTGCTTTTCCAGCTTCAAGCTACTAGTGATTAACAGTGTGTGAGCTCCACTACAAGCTGCTGTTTTCATATAGTAGTTACTACACTACAAGCTACAGAGTAACAGCAGTAACTACATCCAAGCCGTTTCATCCAGGTACATGCTCAGCAAGTTACAATAGTTCGGCTCAGATTTTTCGATCTTACGATGATGGTAGCGATGCGATAAAATTGTACAAATATTTTACGTTTCGCACGGCAGGCAAACGTAGCAGTGTATGCGCTACTATATGTTGGGATGCTGCTGGTGATGTCTCCCACCTTGAGAGATGCCTCACTCTCGCCTTTTTGCTGTGTTTTTAGTGAACACAGTAAAAAGTAGCCAATCAGATGCCAGTTTTTCCAGTTCAGCACCAATCACAAACACCAGCTAGATAAATATGGCCTGCTTTGTACAAGTCTTCATTTGTAACAATGTAGCAATTTGCCATGTTATTTAGAGATAGTTACTAGAAGAGCTACAGCATTTTAAAAGTAGCTTCACTACTGTCAAACCTACTGAAATAAGTAGTTCAGTCAGTAGCGTTGCTAGTTTTTGTTAGCGTCTTCCCAACACTGAGAGTTGTTTATTGATGTACTATTTAAAATGGTTCCTCACCTGCCGGTCAACAGCTCATACATGAGGATCCCTAGAGACCAGTAATCTGCTGAAATATCGTGACCTTTATTGAGAATGATTTCCGGGGCAACATACTCCGGGGTGCCACAAAAGGTCCACGTCTTCTTCCCAAAACCGATCTTTTTAGCAAAGCCGAAGTCCACCTATGCGATTATGAACATTTCACATCAGGAAGTATTTTGCAATCTTTCCTAGCTCATAAAAGTGCCGTAAAACGTTACATGAAGTGTAAGAGTGCTGGTGTTTACCAGCTTGGCATATCCCCGGTGGTCCAGTATCAGGTTTTCGGGTTTGAGGTCTCGGTAAATGATGCCTTTGGAATGCAGGTACGCGAACGCCTCCACCACGCAGGCTGTGTAGAAGCGAGTGGTGGAATCGTCAAACGACCCCCTGCACCACCGCCAAAATCAAATCAAAAAGAACAGCAAGCACAGGAGAATCCATTCAGGGCCACTAGTGCAAATGTAATATGGAAAATGAAAAATGAAAAAGCCAGAAGATGCAGGAGGGAAAATGTGTTGAATATGCTGACCTGTCTCTGAGGATGGTCCACAACTCTCCTCCCAGACAAGCCTCCATCAGCATGTACAGGTACTTACTGTCCTTAAATGTCCTGTACAACCTGTCCAATCAGAAAGCTCCAAACATCAATACTGCAGCTGTTTACAGTCACCCTCGCACTAGTTCCTGAAGCTCACATTTGAAAACAAATTTTATAATTAATTTTACAATTTCAGAACTTTAACCATTTTATAACACATAAACCAAAGACCATTTGTTCACTGAATTGTCACCAGATCAAAATGAAACGTTTGTTACAAACATCAGCAAACAAAAAAGTACAAACTTTCAACAAAACTTTTTACTTTTTCATCAACCTGACTTTTAAGACTTGCACGTTTCTATGTACATTTCGCTAGAAATATTTGAACAATTCTGCATCGATGCAGTGGAAGACCATAATCGATTATATCAAGGGTTTTCAAGCAGCGGTCTAGTGGTCCACAGTGGCATTTTAGGTGGTCTGTGACATGGAATCCAGTTTCACCAATGAAATCACTTTTTTAAAAAAATTCATTTTATGTATTTTTAAAAACATTTTGGCATCTTTATGAATAATAAATTTGTAGTTACCTGACGATGAAATCGGAGTGAGCTTCCTGCATGATGAGCTTCTCGGAGCGGATGTGCTCCTGCTGTCTGGTGTCCACGATGTGGCGCTTTTTAAGGATCTTCATAGCAAACGTCTTTGAAACTTCACTCTTCAGCTGCACCTGAGACACAACAATCAACCGAGCAAGAAATCAGCTTGATAAAGACATTGTTAGTTTATCAAACCAGGCAGTTCTCATATCTTTAATAACCTCACATTTTCTTTTTCTGCCTCTAGTTTATATTTTATATTTTATAGTCTATTTATATTTATATAATCTATGTGTGTAGAAACTGGATCTCTCTGTAGACTTGTATATAATTAAGATGTTGATAAACGCGAAACGCTCTATAAATAAAAATGTATTATTATTATTATTATTATTATTATTATTATTATTATTATTATAGCACGCTTCATATTTAAAAATGCAGTTCGTAAAAATAAAAAGTTAGTTTATCTCCTGCTGGGGAACACTGTATTATGTCATTAGTGCAGACGCAACACTGTTGTAGACCACGTGCTCCCCAGCAGCCGTATTTATTCCCAGCTGGAGGTGCTGCCTCTTTTTGGGTGGAATAACGCTCTCAAAATGCTGGTCGGAGCAACGGAATGGTTTGGGGAACATGACGAAAAGCTCAAGGACGTTGGCTTGGCCTCCACATTCTCCAGATCTCAGTCCAGTGGAGCATCTGTGGGGCGCGCCGGAAAAACGAGTGGGATGCACGGAGGCTCTGCATCACAACTTTCAGGATTTAGAGGATCTGCTGCTCACGTCTTGCAGCCAAAACCACAGAACACACAAGCAGAGGTCCTGTGGAGTGCAGCGCTCGATGTGGCGGGGCTGTTTTGGTGTAGGAGTGTAAATCCCAACTTTGATCACAATACGATATGAAATTGACAACATCACAAAGTCTGTTACGATACAAATTGTTAGATTCAGGAATCGTTATGAGACGATGGTGATTTAACACTTCCATTCATATCACATCACAAAAATAGCAAAAATATCATTTTTACGCATGAGCTCATATATTTAAAGGAAACTTCTCCAGCGTCTAGCTCAACCACTTCATACTGATTATTACACCTTATTAAAAATAGCCACTACATCAGCTTAGTGTGGTGTTCCAGCTGTAATCTTCTCTTGTATACATCACTTCAATGTTCAGCTAGCCCATAGCATCAATCCAACATGAAAACACTGATGAAACATCATACTTATTGTAACAACCCCTTATATTGAACAGGCTTATTTTTATTAAAAGAGAAGATTGTTTTTTATTTATGAGATCGCTGAATTGAGGATTAAGGCTTGTTGTTATCTGATATGAATGGAAGAGATGGTGTTAAATCAGTACATCATATTGTCTCAGATCCATCACTGATTCCTCAACTGAATCAATTCAAAATCATATCATAGCAGACTATGCAATATCAGAAGACGTGAAATCGTTGTACATTAAAATGGAATAATATTGTATTGTGGTCAAACATATATATATTTTACTTCTACCAACAAGTTTAGAACCTTGGGCCACTTGTACTGACCAGTGCTGACCACTGCAGAGTAGAAAATCACACAAGAGCTTCTGTAGATGCTCTCACTCAACTGTCTGGTCACAATCTCTATTTGTTCCAAAATCAGTCACTCAAATCCTTACACTTGGACAATTTTACTCCTATAAAAATTTTGGCTTCTAGCAAAGAGCTGCCGTTAAACTTTGACACCGTTGTCACAAATCTGCAGCAAGGTGATATTTTCACATGCAAATTAGATTTCTGTCAAACTTGTGGTGGACTTCCAGCAAATTTTGTGGAAAACTTGTGCACCTGGCGAGTTTGTCACCAAAAGTTCGCTACAAGTGTGTCATTACTGGTGGAGTATTTTGGCAAATCACTGGTAAATACATTTGTCACTACTGGTAATTTATCAATTTTGCCAGAACACTGCTGCAAGTTTTCACTAGTGTCTGGCAATGGCAAACTTGTGGCAACATATTCTGGCAAACTCCAGTATTTACCACAAATAAATCAGAAGGTTATGCTTTCAACACATCAACTTCCATGAGAAAATGTTCACTTCCAAAGACTGTGACAACTTCTGACGCAAAGCAGGACATCCAGGCACATTCGCTGGACATTGTGATCTTTAGTGAAAGCAAAGGGACTCATGAGTCAAAAACCAAAACAAAACACTCTTCCCTAGCAATGTTCAAACAGACAGAACACCAGACCGGGGTTAGCATGAGGGTGGACAGAAAGGGTAAAGGCGAGCTAATATACTGTGAAACAACCGAGAGACAGGGCAGGGCAAAACCAAACATGCAGACCAGTGAAAACAAGCAAAACCTAAATCAGAGCATGAACAATAAACACACTGAACCTACAGGGAAACTAAACTTAGAAGTGAACTGAACTGACACAGGTGGTGCAGATTACGAGGCTAGATTAGCGGAAAGGACCAATCAGACACAAAGAAGGGGCGGGAAAACAGGATGACTGACAGGACAAGAGACAAGACAGGGCACAAAGAAACCGAACACTGGCGGCACCTGGTGGCCGCTTGAGGAACAGACCAATGTGACAGTAAACAGGTAATCAATGTTGTTCGCTTCACCTGATGATGTGTATATTCCACATTTTAAAAAATTAAAATATTTGCTAAATCAAATCACCCTGGATTGAAGATTTCTCTGTTTATTTCTACAACGATGAAAAGTAGATGATTTAGTCAAGCTCACGTTCTCTTTATAAGTATGCTTAATTAAAATGTTGTAAAATACGCAGGTTAAATTTTCTGATGTTAAATTGTTGGTTTTAGCAAAAGTGAAGAGGTAAAAATGAAGGAATCAGCTCCATTCTGATAAATACCAGCTCAACGCGTCCAAATCCTCCGACTCCGAGAGTGTCGATGATGTTGAAGTCAGACAGGTGCAGGTTGAAGAAGAAGGCGTTCTCCTCCTCGTACCTGCACAGCAGGGAGAAGAAAAATTGAACGTATTTAGAAGAATATACAATAAAGATAACAGGACAAAAGCAGGTCACCTTTAATCTGTCTTTACTTTTAAACAACATAAATCTTCCCTAATGTTCTGTCCGCTTTATGGGGTCGTGATGTATTACTAGGAATCTGCTCCAGCGTCCAGCTCTTCCAGTCAAAACTAATTTTACAAACAAGAGCACTCTCACTACATCTGCTTCAACCGTGAGCGTCACATGAGAAATTAGCGTACTGTATTATTTAAATGAACCATTTCAGAATAAGATTTCTGTACCAGCACTGGACTTCCACTTTCCCAATATGATCTGCTTAATCCTAACTGAGGTCACAGGGGGACCGGAGCCTATCCCGGGAACTTACGGGCTCAAAGCGGGAACAGCCCTGGGCAGGTGCCAACAAACCACAAGTCACACACACTCACACCTTACGGGCAAGCAGCATGCTTTTGGATTATGTGAGGAAACTAGAGCGCCCAGAGGAAACCCACACCAACACGGGGAGGGCAAGCAAACTCCACACAGAAAGACCCTGCAGCTGACCCGGGGCTTGAACCCAGGACCTTCTCACTGTGAGGCGGCAGCACTAACCACTGCACCACCACGCCACCCTACATATTGCATATTGCATACGTTTGTTTAACACCTTAATCAAAACTGCACATATCCCGTATCGTATTGTATATTACACATCTACTGAACATTAAGTATATTTATTAGGGTTTTTTTCACAATATTAATATCCAATTATTAATTCATAAACTCAGGAATTATGTTTTGGGAATTCATAATATTGCAATGTCTGAGAGTTTTTCCTCACAAATCTGCAACTTTAACCTGGCAAATGGACCCTTTGGATCCTCCGCTCGAATTATTTCTACAATGTCCGTAACATGCGGCTGTAGACCGGCCCTCGTGCAGACGCTTATTAATTTTTAAAATGTTTAAAGCAAATCTGTGCCCCTGGATCGTGTATCAGTGGCACTGGGCTGATCTATGGAGTCTGTCTGTAAATGTGCTCACGCTCAGTAGGTTCTTCATGTGAAGTGTGACTGTGGTAAAGCTAGTTTATTGTTCAACATTCACACTAATTCCTACATATTGATATGAAAATGAGCAGAACAAGCAACACATCACACTACAAGCCCAAAAGCACGTCACACCATTATACTGTTTAATTTCCTTAACAACACACAGAAATACACAACTTATTCATTAAAACCTGCTCTCGGATCAGTTCTCGGGATCGGCCCATACCCACAGCCTAAGTATCGGTCTTGGTATCAGACCTGAAAAAGCTGAACTTTTTTATTCAAGTGAGAAGGGAGTGTCCAGCTGGTTCTTTAGCGCGGTGTTCACGTGAGAGTTTTTGTGTGTGTGGGTGTGTGGGCTGTAAGACATTTTTGGCAGTGTTTAAACTGGCACACTGCTGCCCTGTGCCAAGCAGAGGTTATGATTTTCCACACACAGATGTACACACACACACCCTCAAAGAGAGAGAGAGAGAGAGAGAGTCATCTGGCAATGCTATTATTTAATCCTTAGCTCATAATCAGATCAGTTATTAGCCTGACTGGATTAGTTTTGGCTGATGAAGGGGGACGAAGACTTTTCTGGGTCACTGCAGTGTGTGTGTGTGAGTGTGTGTGTGTTGGGACGAGGGACATGGTGTCTGATCTCCGCAAATAGAACACGGCACAAACAACATGTGCGGGAAACACACTCTCAACTCAACAGTACGATCAGTAGCCTGTAGCCTGTTGACCCCTACTCCACCTGCAGGGGGTGCAACAGTTCTGTAGCGCTGCGTTACACTTTTTACAGAAAACAGTCAAATGAAAATTCTCATAAACACATCTGTAAATCAGCTTCTCACAAGAGAAAGTACATTTTTCTCATTGCTTTTGTTTGTTTTAAGTGATGCTAATGTGTGACTGTACAAAAGATGCACGATATGGGAATTATTGGCCGATGCCGATCTCCGATATTTTCAGGCTTACATCTGCTGTTACCAATAAAGGAGGAAGGCAGAGTAAAGACGAGATTTTGCTCGCCAAGTTCCACTGTGTGCTCAGAATATACACAAAATCACGGAGGAAACCCACACCAACACGGGGAGAGCAAGCAAACTCCACACAGAAGGACCCTGCAGCTGACCCAGGGCTTGAACCCAGGACCTTCTCACTGTGAGGCGGCAGCACTAACCACTGCACCACCACGCCACCCTACGTAGTGTATATTTAAAGTTTGTTTAACACCTTAATCAAAACTGCACATATCCGGTATCGTATTGTATATTACACATCTACTGAACATTAAGTATATTTATTAGGGTTTTTTTCACAATATTAATATCCAATTAATAATTCATAAACTCAGTATCTGAGAGTTTTTCCTCACAAATTTGCAACTTTAACCTGGCAAATGGAACCCTTTGGATCCTCCACTCGAATTATTTCTACAATGTCCGTAACATGCGGCCGTAGACCGGCCCTCATGCAGACGCTTATTAATTTTTAAAATGTTTAAAGCATGTTTTTAAAATACACACAAAATCACGCCTTGGACTTTGATCATCAATAAACTCTCGGTCTGATGCCTATGATTTAAAAATAAAAGCAATTACCTGCCAATTCCAACATGATTTTGATATTATCATGCATCTTTCCTTTACAATGTTTGACTTTTTTTCTCACTCACAATCTCTGTGTTCCTGATGTTTTCAGCGCCGCAGGATTAGGGAGCGTCACTAAATGACACAACTGTGTTTAAAGGAGTCAGGGTTAGGGTTAGGGTTAAGGTTAAAATATTGTGTATATGTTGTGCTATATGTCTAAAACTACTCAGTGAGATCATGTTGCGTGCCGTAACCCCCCACATGTATCTCCTGAGCTGGTGTACTTTGAGGGTGGGGGCGTGATCTCCCTCTCCGGCCCCAGTGCTGGTATTAAAGGCTGCTAAATCTGCTCGTGAAGCTGAAAGTTCCCCGGGACTCAAGCTTTCTGCTGGAGCACAGCTGCCGATCGAAAGCCCCAAGATCACAGCACAGCAGAACAGAAATCTCCGGAACCGAGCCTTACGACGCTCACGGGGCATGTGACTTTCCATCGCAGAATTACAGTAGTAAAGCTCAGATAATTCCCTCAGCACATCCTCACATACCTGACCAGATAAATGTCCCTTCGGCTTTGCACAGGTTTTACAGTCGCAGTATATTTGTATTTCATCAGGTCTCTGATTGTCACTCAAAGGCACAAGCTGAGAATCTATAGTGTGAGATGAAAAGACAGATTTGCAGCTGTCATCACCGCTGGCGTAACACGGGAAGAGCGGCGTTTGCAAGACATCTGGACCAAAAACAAGGCATGAGGACCAAAGCACACTGAAATGTCTTCTTGTGAATTCACACAAAGATGGATAAACTCCAGACGGGGGTAAACGTGGGTGGACATAGCGGAGAGGCAGACTTAAATAAGGAGAAGCAAACATGAACAAAATGGTCAGACAAACTTAAATAACCCAATGCTGAACAGATAACACAACACTAAATCAGATAATAATGCAGCAGGGGTGAGAGGAACAAATTAAAGCTACTCACCTTACTGTACTTAAGATGAATATTTTTGGTTACTTGTACTTCCATGAGTATAGTCCATGAGTGTCCATGACACTCACAATTTGCGTAGGTTATTAATGAGTTTTGTTTAATTAACTCACAGAAACCACACACATACTGTCAGAACCACACGACTTTGAACGGATATTATATGTGTTCTTTTGTATGTGAGTAATTATTTGCACAAAACCTGAAGTAAATGCATTAAAAAAACATATAAATGACATTCTTCACGATGTACACACGCGCAGTATGTGTAAGCTCACGACTCTCTCAGGGAAGTGCAGCATTCAGCAAAATGCCAATTCAGTCAAATCTTCAAAAATTCCTAAAACTTCAGTATTTCTTCATTTTTAATTGTCATTTTTTTTCCAATCTATAATCTAAAAGAGTAATCTATATGTAAATAAAATATAGAGAAATGCATTACTTCACTTCATTCATTCATTCATTTTCCGAACCGCTGAATCCCAATCAGGGTCGCGTGGGGACCGGAGCCTATCCCGGGAGCTTACGGGCACAAGGCGGGGACCAATCCTGGGCAGGCGCCAACACACCGCAGGGCACACACACTCAAACAATCACACACACACACACCTTACGGGGCCAATTTAGAGTCACCAATTAACCGATAGTGCATGCTTTTGGACTGTGGGAGGAAACCGGAGCACCCAGAGGAAACCCACGCGAACATCAAATAATTTTATTCTGTATCCAGATAGACACCAAATGGATGAAGAAGTGTCTCCACCTGCACTAACCTTATTGTTCTTCACTGCACTAAGCTATAGAATGTCTCTGTATAATAACGACTCTGCAGGTCAATAATCACACACTGTTCTTACTAGTGGTAGTCGTTATATCTACAGTTCCAGCACTTTTATACTACATGAAGCTACAAAATAAACAGGCACAGGTCAGTTTTCATCAGAAATGTCTGGAATTCAAGACTGTGTCAGCATTTACACATCAAATCAGAGTAGTGCAGGACGTCCTGAACACAACAACATAAAGCATGTAACTTCTACACACACACTAGAATAAGCCTAAAAACAAAGCTAGAGAAAAACACCACAAATTCTCACAGGGCTCTAAAGGTTAAGTCAGTAATTTACTTAATATACTTCACTACTTTATAAATGATTACAAATTGTGCTTATTTGTAGACATTCCCACAGATACTGGAATTTGCGTCAAAATGCATTCTAATTTTTAGGAAAAATTGAAAACTAACACATTTCAGCATAAAATCTAACCTCAGTGTTGTCATGCTGGCCTAAAGGTTCACTCTGTGTGTGTGAGTATGAGTGTGTGTGTGTGTGTGTTAAAGCAGTCTGGCAGGTCCCTGTGAGGCCAATTAGCCGGAGACTAGTTTCTTTGTGACATGCCGAGTAAGATCTTCTCCTCCCCACGCCACAGCGAGTGTAATGGTGCGGGTGGAAACGGAGGATAAAACACTCAACACAGGGGAAAGTCTGCAGGACATCACCGTGCAAAACACACACACACACACTTTCATTATTATTTACAATGCAGATGAGACGGAGAGAGAGAAGTGAGGAGCTGTGAAGAAGAGCATACTCTCTTTCCTATCTCTCTCTCTCCACTATCGCTCGTCTCTCTTATTGTTCTCTTTGTGTTCTCTTTCTCACTCTCTGTGTATGCGGAGTTCAAATAACTGGGTTGAATACACAGAGTTTGAGATGTAGAACTTGTGTCTTTGGTATTGTGTCAATACCAAAATAGTCCACGGGGCAACCAAAACACAATCACATGAGACAGAAGAATAATAATCCAAAAATATTTGAATATTTGCACAACTATTGAACATTGCTGTACATATCACCGATGGCTTTTTCTAACTGACTGTACCTGAACAAATAGAAAGTATTACACATTTTTTACTCTAGTTCTCCACTGCTGTTACCATACCTCCACATACTAGAGCAGACTTGATAAGAGATACTGTTTTATTTCATAGACTGTATAGAATATTTTATATTGAAATGTTTACTGACCTCCTGCACATTACTATACTTAAGCTCATTAAAGCTGTTTTCATTCGACCAGGTTCTCTTAAGTTTTTAATTCTTTTCTTTGGTGGCGGGAGGAGGCGGGACAAGTGATGATGACTGACTAAGGTCAGAGGCAGAGTTGGACGGGCGTTCACACATAAACACAGACGCACAGTCGCACACACACAGGACCAAGAGTCATGCGCAGCAACGTCAAGACCAGAGAATTCAAAAGTACAGAGAAAAATCTATACGTGAAATGTAGATTACGTCCAGGAAGAAAGTGTTTTCTCCACGTCGGCTGTGAACTATTCTTATCTCATGAAGCACCTCTCATCCTCACAAGATTCCATTTAAGCAGGGGGATCCATATTCCTTAATATTTGAACATTTATTAAAAATGTAATGCAAAACTGTACGGTTACTAGTTACTTTTATAATGCTGTAAGTCAGTTACTTTTTGGGAGACGTAACTAGTAACTATAACTAACTATAACACTGGTAGGCAAAGACAGTTCACAAGGAAACATGGGAAACACAAACTATTATATACTAAAACACAAAGGCGTAGCTAGCTGAAACTCAGGTGACCTTGACCCAGTTAAGGGTTGCTGTAAAAGTCCGGAACTAGAGTCTGGGTCAAGCGGTCATTTATGTTAGGGAGACTCCTGCCTGGCTCTGGGCTGAGGCCTTACATCTGTTCCCTTTCTGTTTTCTGTCAGCGTCTCTCTCTCTCTCTCGCCTTAACCACCGCGTCATTTCTAAGCCTCAGCTCCATATGAACTGTTGTGATAGTAATCTTTGTGTTGCTAAGCGTGTGTGTGTGTGTGATAAGGTTTCTGTTGGTTCGTGTTTCTCTCACCTCTGCAGTCCTTCAGTTCAAGGTCCATGTTCACCTCACCATCACCTCTCACTGCCAGACAACTCACTCTCACTCTAAATATATTATCTATATGATGTATAAGTTATGAAATATGTACGTAAATTATTTCAAATGGAAGTCTTCAATCTGCATTGAGATCACGTCTGAATGGTTTGTTTGAGAATGAAGTGACAGGTAAATCAAGTGAAACTGTGTCTTTGTCCCAAACATGACTGAGGTACATACACCGAGTGTGTATTAGATTTAGTTTTGTGTAATAATTCTTTAATTTAATCTGTTCATTTCTGTTGTAATTTGCCGTTTTCAGCATCATTCAGTGCATTTCAGTGTTTTGTACTTTATTCTCTAACACTCTCTTTCTTCTTCCTCATTTTCTATCCTGTTCTCTCTCATTTTTCTCCCTTCTGTCGTTCTCTCTCTAACTCTCCCTCTCTTTTCTTTTGTCTTCTCTCTTTCTCTCAAATCATTTTCTTTAACCCTCTTCTCACTCTCTTTCTCGCTCTACCTCTATCAACTCTTTCTCATCGTGTTGACTGCAGGATGATGTGAAGATGCATCTCTCTCTCTCTCTCTCTGTCCTTTTAGGTCTATGAATAGAGCTGCTGAAACACTTACACAAACTTCATTCATTCATTCCTTATCTGAGCCACTTAATCCCAATCATTATCCCGGGACTTCGAACACAAGGTGGGGACCAACCCTGGGCCAGGGCCAACACACCACAGGGCACACACACACACACACACACACACTCACATTCATACCTTATGGGGCCAATTTAGATCCCACACTGCATGCTTTTGGACTGTGAGAGGAGTCCGGATCACCCGGAGAAAACGCACACCAACCCCAAAGACCACGACTGACCCGGGGTCCAACCCAGCACCTTCTCGCTGTGAGGTGATAGCGCTAACCACCGCACCCGTACACACTTAATTAGGTAAATAATAACACTCCAATTTCAACTCATCAAGCAGTGAAGTAGATTCATTAATAACACAGAGAACCAGAGCCAGAACGTGAACGAGACTCACTTTGCTTTAGCCTCAGCGTCTTCCGCTCCTTTACTGGACACGTCCTCCAAACCTCCAATAAGGTGCTTATAAGAACTGAAACAGAACAGAAACCGAGTATTAAAGCAACACTGCAGCAATACTAAAATCAGAAAAATAAATAGATGAACTAAACCTCAACAGATTAGCTAAACTCTATCACAAAAATGATAATTACCACTGAGACCACGACTCACACGGGGTGGCACAGAGACCGATGTCTTATTTTGTTCTATGAGGCAAGTTGTTACATCTCGAAGGCCCTGAGAATAAGCTTTTTAGAAAATGATCTGAAACTGTTGTGAATCGTGTCTTTCTAATTGCTAATAAATCTCACCAGATAATTACATTCTGCAACACGAGAATATTACAGAAGGCACTTTTATTAAACAAACCTGCACAGCTGCATTCTCAATGTAGAAACTGATTTACAAATTCCATTTACAAATCACATTACACCTGCATACAGAAATGATTCCGCAAAATAGCTGCTGCTGGGGGTGGCCGGGGCGGTGGCCGAAGATTCATTTATTTTGATCTTGTCCACCATTGGCCACCTCCTGGCCCCGCCCCTGGGCATACATAATATAATCAGTTTTGGGGAGTAGCTAAATAAAATTAGTGATGCATTTTTCAGTAGCTTATCAGTAGCAACTGATAACTTTTCCAGTTACTGCTTTTTAATAAGTGCATCAAGATGCTTCATCATTAACTATCTCTCTTTACAAGCTGGCTGTTTTCAACCAGCAGGTTTGTGATGTGTTTGTTGAATTGGCATCTGATTGGCTGCTGTGCCCACACACTCATTGCATCACAGCACGCTTCTGGCAGTTGTGAGATGGAGTCAGAGGATGGAGTTCACCCTGTATAGTTCTAAATGTATGATCCTGAAAGACCAAATGGACAGAACTTCCACATTCGAGTGTAACTTACATAAGCTCAACATCACAACACTCTCTAACTCCACAACACCAGCATAACCTGGTCAGCATCTGATGATAAACTGTTAAAAATATAAATTCTCATATTATATTTAACATCATATTTCAATGAATGATCTTTAAGAGAGTCCTGCAGCACTAATCCTCAGTACTGCTGGATGTAACAGCTTGGATGTAGTTACTACTGTTACTCTGTAGCTCATAGTGTAGTAGCTACCACATGAAAACAGCAGCTTGTAGTGGAGAAGCTTTTAATTATCATTTAGAAGTAGCAGGGA
>JAVGVS010000231.1:157729-225229 GCA_032718565.1 Distichodus sexfasciatus | reverse complement strand
AAAGGTAGTTGTAAAAATGTGAAATGCATTTAAAACTGTATTCCAATAAATACATAAATAAAAATATTTTATAATAATAATAAATATTAAGTTATTTTCCCTAATTTTCTTTTTTCAAGTATGTACAAATATGGAAGTGTTGATCCTGAAGACAAATACTCGCAGCAGGCAACACAGCACAATACTTTCACAGTGACACACTCTATTTAGTTATTACAGTTTTGTGCTGTACATGTTGTCAAATTCTGTGTGCTTGCTGTAAACATACAGACAGTGGCTATTAACTCTGCAACCAGCATTATATATATTTACTATATATATATATATACTGTGTGTGTGTGTGTGTGTGTATATATAAATGTATATATATACATACATATATAACCTCCCTGCATCCAGTGTCCAAAGTCAACTTCCACTTTTGTGAGTAATACCATCCAAATTGTCTCTCTCTACTTCTGCTTCTATTTCTAGTTTAAAGTTATATTTAATATTCCATTCCTAGTTTGAAATGTATATTTTGTATTCTATTGATATATTGTATATTCTGTGCCTTATTTGTTCTTTGTTCTTTATTTCCTAGTGCACTGTAAAACTGGAGCCACGTCGTTTCGTCTCTCTGTATATCTGTACAGTATATAGCAGAGATGACAATAAAGTTACTTTGACTTTGACTTTCTTCATCCTGCACTTTAAATACATGTACACATTTATACACATGTACTGTCTAAAGCGTAAACCTTTCAGGAACGTTTTCTATATTTTTGTATATATTTGTCTTACTCTTTTGCGCTTTTTTGTTAATCATAAGATTTTTTAACTCATAAGTACTAAATTCTGGCTCTGATTTGCTCATTCTTAGTGTGGTTCAGAGCAAACTTCACTACATGTTGTCACTGTATAACTATCTATGTGACAAATAAAGAATCCTGAATGATACAATGACAGTAAAATATTTCAGCGTACAGCCACATGAGATCACACTTGAATTCATTTCAGCTGTATTTGTACAGCGCTCTTTACAACAGGCATGATCACAAAGCAGCGTTACATATAAGCAAAGCCCCTCAGCAGCAGCCTGTTCTCACCCCTGCAGCGCCTTCTCTCCAAACCAGTCTCCCTTGGCCAGAGAGCGCCCAGAGGCAGCTCGTGGGCAGGTGGAGTCCTCAGGTCACCGTCACCTGGGGGGAGGGAGGCAGGGGTCACTCAGGTAAAGGTCCAGAGTGTGTGTGTGGTGCTGGTGTATATATATGTATATGACGCTCTTACAAAAGAGTTTTCCTGGTTAAATAATTTCTGATTCCATTTCATGCTTTCATTTCCTAAGCCACTCAGTTGATTAGCAACCATCTTCAAGTACTTAATCAGGCTCTAACTAAATATTACAGCAAAATATTACTACATTTTTTACTTTTAACATTTAGCAATTGTTTTTAACATTTAGCATTTTTAATATTATTGTTATTTTAATTATTTTAGTATTTTATTACATAGCTTTACATCACATCAAATAATCTCCGTGAATTTTTGCATATTAAACTTCAATCCAAATATATTTGTGCTGAAACACATTTTTAAGGGTTCAATAAGTGTTTTCATAGTTTTTGTTTACTTACCTGCTTACTTACTACACTCAAGTATTGAAGAACACAAATCATTTATGTCTCCGTACATTTGTTTGTAATAAAGTGATTATCATTAAACAATCAGTAGCACACTGCAGCACTGAGGCACACTTACCTTTCCTTTACTGATGATGAAGAACGTGTCTCCACTCGCCCCCTGCCTGATGATATAATCTCCATCCTCATAATGTGTCTTAACCCCAAGCCACCAGCAGAGAGCAGCAGCACGTGAAAAAGAAAAGAACAGAAGTAAGAAGAGTCAGTACAAAGCAGAGTATTGTAGCGCAATTCATCAAACATTATTCAAATTGACATTCAGAACCTCTAGTCAACGTAATCTTCCCATGTTGATTAATTCAAAAATTAATTCAACTGACTGTTGACTCAGGCTTGCTTGTTGGGGGTTTGGGCCGGTTTATACTGTATTAAAGCTCTTTGTGACAATAACTGTTGCTAAGAGCGTTATATAAATCAAATTTAATTCAACTGAACCAGACATTTAGTCTTTAATAAAAACAGACCTCCTGTTCAACATCAAGTGACGTAAGGATGTGTATGTGCTTTGTTATGGTAATTAGCATGGATTCTTCAAGAGGTGTATGTATGGATGTATGTGTTATGTTATGGGATGTGTGCAATATTGTTATGTTATGTAATTGTGGTGTTGGTACAGACGAGGTTGTACTATTTGTTGTCATGGTGGCCGTCAAGGCATTACGGCGCAGCTACAGAGTCCAAGACAAATTTCCCCGAGTGGGACAATAAAGTTTATCGTATCGTATCGCATCGTATCGTATGATGTCTGACTGTCAATCTGGATCGAAGTATCAATATAGATCAGTGTATCGTTACCCCCCTTATTATAACTGGTGGAACTGTTAAAGACCCAGTATTTTAATGCAAACCCATGTGTAGTGCAGAGTGTGAAGGGCAGCTGATGGGAAACAGAGATAAAGTCTACAACATTATACATTCTGTGTATCTTAAACAGAAACTATTACATGTATCTAATCAACACATCTATCTCATATCCTGATGTTTTGTTTTCAGCCCCACAAGAGGAAAATTACCTAAAAAGTGAGTAACTCATATTTTCAGACACAGGACAGACATTTAAAAATATCTTAAAAAAAAAAACCCAGAGCGTATTGATGGACCTGTAAATGCTGCTGTCTATTCACTGTTTTGATATGTTGTTATTGTTGTTGTTCAGAGATGAATGTGCTCCAGGTTTGAGTCTCTAAGGGTTTCTTGTTCAGTCCATTAGCTATTTTCTACTGCAGAGAGCACTAAACATTAACGCACCCATCCTGAATCTGGTGAGATACCTGATCGTGAACTTTAGGGGGAGATGTAGATTATATATATATAGATCCTTCTTTTCCAATCAGCTACTGTCACTGATGACAGACTGCCTCATTCGAATTGTCAATTTATTCTGCTCTGCACCTTCTCCCGCAATTTGCCACAGCTGCAGCCTTCACTTTGCTCCCACCTTCAGAAGCTGTTCATTTGCATCCAGAAGTTAAACTGAACAGGACGCAGCGGAAATCATGTGGTAAAATAAAAGTGTTCATTGAAGTTTGTGCTTGGTTTCATTTCTATTAGGGTTAAAGAATTGTGATATTTTTAATCTTGAATTCCTGTAATAATAACACTGCAAAAACACTCTGAAAAAAATTATACTGTGGAAAGTCTGACATGCCACAGCCCTAGTATGAATATCAGTATGAATATGAGTTGTGTGAATCACAAGTTTCAATACAATATTATATCAAGTCAAGTGACAACAATTTAATGTCTGCAAATGTACAATCATAAGCAAAATTTACTCCCAGGATTATTAAGGTTTTCTGAGTTTTTGTTTCAAAATCAATATCATATGCTGATTTATCATCACAAACCTCAAATCACAAAAAGCAACTAAAATATCATTCATTCATTATTCTATTAAACTGTAGAAACTGTGTAGAAACTGGAGCAACATCATCTTCTCTCTCTCCAAACCTGTATAAAGCTGAGATGACAAAGATCACTTTGACTTTGACGTTTTCACTTTTGCTTTTAGTTTATTGTATGATTTCTTTAATTTAATAAATCTCGTTTCTAATTTATTAGGGTCATTTTGGGTACATTTACCTGCATGTTGTAGTTGTATTACTATGTACTGTATGTGACAAATAAAGCATCTTAAAAGTAAAACGGATCTAAAATGAAACAGGAGACTGATGTTCCCTGAATTCTAAATTCCCTCATTCTCTCTGTGATGCCATGCTGTAGGGAGCCGCAGTGCCACCTGGGTTTTACCCTCTCATGTCCCTCCGTGTCCGCCGGTGTGCGTCACTGCCCTCCAGACACATGAAATCAGAGACGAACCTATGCTCAGAGCGAAACAGTAGCCTGGGCCTCGTCCTGACCCAGACCAAGCAAACTAAACCCTCTCTCCTCTCTCCCGCGGACAACCACGATGACCTCTACTGCCCAGGACGCACTGAGTACAGGACAAAATATATGTGCATGACGAGGAGCGCCGCTTCCACGCATCAACCCTGTGGATGTTACATTTTTAAAAATGGAACCGCAGTTGTTATCTACTATCCTGGGCTTAGCCTGGAGCGGATGTAAATGGCGACACCCCTGACCACAACCACACATGAGGTCAGCATGTGACGCATCCATGAAGGAGCAGTGATTGGGAGGGTACCTCAGTGGTACCTTTACCAGTCCGGGACAGGGCTAACTCCTTTACAGTTGCACTACCAAATGCGCCATAAACTGCATGTTGACTCTACACTGTGTTGTATATTTTGCACTGTACAGTGTGCATTGTTAGTGCTGATTGTGTATTGTACATTGATGTGTCTCGTAGTGTTTATACACTGTTTCATGTGTCTATAGTTGGCTGGAGAGACATCGACCACCTGAAACTAATTCCTTGTTTTTCTGACCAACATGACGCATCTGATTCCGATGTGAAACAATATCACATGCTGCTTTAAAACCATCATCACTTTCATTCATATCAAATCACGAAAAGCAACTAAAATATCATGTAATGTTTTATTCTAAAACTCTTCAAGTATGGTTTCCTACATTATATACATTAGTGATGCACGATGAGGAGACAGGTCGATGTCGATATCCGATATTTTTCATGTTTATATCTCCCAATACCGATATGTGACCCGACCTGCCGTAATGAGTCTATTTATTTAGACACGGGCTGATTATGTTGAAAAACATCACAAAAATATCGTTTTTTCTTTTTTGGAGACCAGATTAATTTTGAAGACCTTTTCTTTCATATAAGACCAAAAAAAAAACCCAATATGTTTGATGTTTGTCAACATAATCAGCCATCCGACTCATTGACAGATCGGGTCACATATATTGATGTTGATAAATGAGGAAGGCAGAGTTGAGCGTGTAAAGACAAGATATTTCGCTCCGACAAAGTTAAGGTGTGAATGGAAGTGTGATTGTGTGTGCCCTGCGGTGTGTTGGCCTGCCCAGGAGTGGTGCCCGCCTTGCGCCCGTGGTTCCTGGGATAGGCTCCAGTCCCCGCGACCCCGACTGGGATTCAGCGGTTCGGAAAATGAATGAATGAATGAATGGATACGAACGGGCTACTGAATATTTCAGAAATGTGTTACAGACATTTATATGTCATGTATTTCCAAAAACATATACATTAACTACGTTCCGTCCCGAATCTAAAAGCAGGATTATTAGACACAAATCATATTAGACTGAATATTTTTATGTGTTTTATTGTTTTGTTTAGTACAGAGTTGAAGGTTTTCAGCATTGGCCTGATCTCTCAATCATTACAGCAAAAACAAGCCCCGCAATATGTAAAGCATGAAGAGTGGTCCATATCATATGAGCGCGAGTGCAGGAGACCTCCAGCTGAATCTGACATAACATTTAAATGAGCAGCTATAATGGGAATGCAGGAGGTGATGAAGTAGCCTGGAGCTGGCACAGCATCTTGGTCAGATGGTGAGCTTTATTTCATTTTTTAACTCCTACCACATAGAAATAAATGACTGGCAGTTCCCATAATAACCAGAATTAAAGTCTGGTGTCATAAATTGACAGTTAACACAATGACCTGCTGTATAATTTAACAGTTATGACCATTTTCATGCCCTTTTCTATAAATAATACTTCATTTTGGTTTTAGGTATATGTCTGAAAGTCACTTTCATTATGCTGATATACTGCAATATTTGAGATCTGCATTCTTACCTAAATGTTATATCGTCAAACGCACAGGCCAGTCTTTTACAACATCTGAGACAAGTATGCTCTTATCATACTCCTCTATGTGGTAGTATGCATCTCAGGAGATAGCTGGGGTTGTAGCTTAACGGCTCTCTACGCACTAGGTAGCGCACATGCAGAACACTGCGCCCTATTCGACTTGGTACACTACCTAGGGCAGGAAGATGTTGGAAACGCTCCGCCCTCACTCTCTGCTTTCAACCTCGCTTAACTTGGCGCTGTGTTAGAAATGTCAAAACTATGGAGCTATTTTTGTGCCAAAATTCTGATCGTGCAGTTGAAATTATCTTGTGATTGTGCAGCAAATCCTCGTCTTCACGCGCTCAACTCTGCCTTCCTCCTCGACTACCTGTTCCTCCCTGCCCTTGGGTCGGCGTTGGGGGGACGCTGTGTCTCCCGACGACGTCAACCTCTACCACTTCCAGTGACAAACCAGTTTACACGTACACACGTGTATATTTAGACATGTAATTGTGTGGGTTTATTTATGTATGTATGTATGTATGTATGTATGTGTATATATATTTCTGTATATATATTGCAATATTATTATATTATATATTTATTATTATTATTTATTACTAATATTATCATTATTTGTTTTTTTTTATTTATTTGTCCTGTTGATGTGGCGTTTTGATAACCCTTCGTTTTTGTTCTCCTTATTATTATTATTATTATTATTATTATTATTAATTTTTTTCTTTTCTCTTTTGTTCTTTCTTTCGATTTGTTTGTTTGTTTTGTTTTGTTTGTTTGAATTTCTGTTATTCCCTCAATCAGTCCCCTTCTTTCTCAAAAGATGTGTCAGGGCTTGTATAGATTAAAATTTGCTCAATGAAACATGTAATTAAGAATAAAGTTGTCCTCCAAAGAGGGGTGGTGGTGGTGGGATTAAAAAAAACCTCTGCCTTCCTTTCTTATTGGTATCGGCAGACGGAAGCATGAAAATATGGGATAATGGCACTGGTCAATATTTCCCTCATCGTGCATCCCTAATCAGAAGAGTTGGGTGTGAGTGAGGACAGACGTCTGCAGTGTAACTTGTAATGCCATGTTATGTTTGCAGCAGTGTTTAGCAGAGTGAAAGTTGTGAGAGTTCACCTCCTCCACTACGTCGGCCAGCTTGCTCAGGATCTCCTCCGGAAGAGTGTGGAACGTCGGGACGCTGGAGAAAAGGAAAGGAACAAACCAAATTCAGACTGAAATCACCAAAACCAGGTAGCAGCTAGGGCTGGGCAATTTGCTCTAATCGTCGTAATCTTGCCCATGATGATTATTTTGATTATTTTTATAATTCAGTAAACACTGAAGCATTTGCGGTGGCACGGTGTTGCAGTGGCTAGCACCAATAATGCAAGAAAATATGCATTTAAACACCTGCAGGGGCCAGTGTTGGTGAAGCTACTTTCAAACATTTCCAGCTCCAAGCCACTTGTGATTAAAAGAATGTAAGCTCCACTACAAGCTACAGAGTAACAGTAGTAACTACATCCGAGCTGTTCCATCCAGTAACGCTGAGTATTTGTGCTACAGGACACTTAAAAATCATTGTATAAAAATGTGAAAGATGATGTTAAATGGTAATGTGCAAAACTTCATTCCTTACAATTTAGTGTTTTTAATGATTTTATTATTAGAGTATTCTCCAGTTCAACATGAGAATGAATAATAAACTGTTGAAATTTGATCAAATTAGACTTGCTTTACTGTATTTGACAGTCAGTCACCAACCACATGCATGCATTAATGTGGGCCTCCTCACAATGTACAGCACTGAATCACCATGCATGTCAGACAATGTTTTATTTTCCAGATCTTTGCTTGAGGACATTTTCTCTAATTACACCTCGTTGACTAAACAGCACCGAGTTTCAGTAATTGTACAATCCATTTTATCTTGGGGTGAGAAACAACAGGCAGCTGTGTCTCAGTCTCTATGTAAAAGTCTAAAAACCAGATAATCAATAGAGTTTAAGAGAATATTAATTTAAATTTTAAGTGAGTGAATATTTGTCATTGTGAACACAACACAGCACACACTGCACCACAACCACATGTGAGCTCTGCGTTTGACCCATCCGTGAAGGAGCAGTGGGCAGCTTTTTGGCAGTGCTTGTGGACAGTAACTTGGTCATGAGTACCACAGTAGTACCTTTTACTGGTCTAGGACTTGAACCAGCGACCTTCCCATCACAAAACCAACTTCCAAACCATTACACTAACAGCCCATGGCTTCTAGAGCATGGATTTAGCTTAGCCTTAGTCTAGACTAAATTGGATCAAACAAAGAACCACAGCTGAAACTCAGTCCTAGTCTAGGTATGAGCTCATTCATATTTGTTGCAATGAAAACCAAAAGTGACTGAAGATGCTGGACTTTTAGGATCACAACTACTAACTTAACTTTCTGCACAATGACTAATTTACCAGCTCCTCCTGCGTCAGTTTACAGGTCACTCGCTGCTGGATGAGGAGCATATGGGCTGCAGTTTCTGGCTAATGCCTCTGCCTGAATGTAAAACGGGTTTTAATTGCCACATTAAATCACATTATTAGAAAACGATTGTAAACTGCACTGCTCATACGTTAGTCTAACAGCAATAAACATCTGCGTGTCCTCGCGCCATCTGTGTCCTCAAAACCAACCGGACGCCCAACGCTAGCAGCTGATGTGTTTCCTAATTATAACCCTGATTTCATTCTCCACTTAATAACTCATTTAAAAGATGCCATCAGACACTCAGGTCCGCGGGGAGAAGCGTAATAGCACTTCTCTACCTGAGTGTGTGATAATAACACATCAACACAAATGATGACCGTCTCTTCAATGCAATCAAACTGATTAGATTTCATATGCAGCAATAATTACACATTTTAAAAATAGTTTTATCAAGAATTTATCACTGTGGCTTAGCGTTTATTGAACGTAGCTAAACAGAGAATATCAGAGTTGATCAGTGTTAATCATGTTTCTCTGTTAATTCACGCTTCTCTGTTCTTTGTTTGTTTGCACTGAAAATAACCTGGAGCCACGTCGTCTCGTCTCTCTATGTATCTGTACAGTATATAGCAGAGATGACAATAAAGTTGACTTTGACTTTGACTTTGAGTTTGATGTTAAGAAAAAGTATGACGTAAAAAGCTTGCCAGTTACATTTGTACTGAACTGGGACAAGACGTTGATGAGTTGAATCTAGAGCTTTACTAATAAAGTTATGAGTAGATTTGTTTTGGCTAACAACACAAGACAGAATGAAACTGTTAACTGCAGGTCAGAGGAAGACAGTTGGAAAAAGAGTCGTAGGAAGAGAGTGGGATGAGGAGAGCTGGAGGAAGAGTGGAATGAGGAGCGCTAGAGGAAGAGAGTGGGATAGGGAGCGCTAGAGGAAGAGTGGGATGAGGAGAGCTGGAGGAAGAGTGGGATGAGGAGCGCTGGAGGAAGACAGAGGGATGAGGAGCACTGGAGGAAGAGTGGGATGAAGAGCGCTAGAGGAAGAGAGTGGGATGAGGAGCGCTGGAGGAAGAGTGGGAAGAGGAGCGCTAGAGGAAGAGAGTGGGATGAGGAGCGCTAGAGGAAGAGAGTGGGATGAGGAGCGCTGGAGGAAGAGTGGGATGAGCAGCGCTAGAGGAAGAGAGTGGGATAAGGAGCGCTGGAGGAACAGAGTGGGATGAGGAGAGCTGGAGGAAGAGAGTGGGATGGGGAGCGCTGGAGGAAGAGAGTGGGATAAGGAGCGCTGGAGGAACAGAGTGGGATGAGGAGCGCTGGAGGAAGAGAGTGGGATGGGGAGCGCTGGAGGAAGAGTGGGATGAGGAGAGCTGGAGGAAGAGTGGGATGAGGAGAGCTGAAGGAACAGAGTGGGATGAGGAGAGCTGGAGGAAGAGAGTGGGATGGGGAGCGCTGGAGGAAGAGTGGGATGAGGAGCACTAGAGGAAGAGTGGGATGAGGAGCGCTGAAGGAACAGAGTGGGATGAGGAGCGCTAGAGGAAGAGTGGGATGAGGAGCGCTTGAGGAACAGAGTGGGATGAGGAGTGCTGGAGGAAGAGTGGGATGAGGAGCCCTGGAGGAAGAGAGTGGGATGAGGAGCGCTGGAGGAAGAGAGTGGGATGAGGAGCGCTGGAGGAAGAGAGTGGGATGGGGAGTGCTGGAGGAAGAGTGGGATGAGGAGCGCTAGAGGAAGAGAGTGGGATGAGGAGCGCTGGAGGAAGAGTGGGATGAGCAGCGCTAGAGGAAGAGAGTGGGATAAGGAGCGCTGGAGGAACAGAGTGGGATGGGGAGCGCTGGAGGAAGAGAATGGGATGGGGAGCGCTGGAGGAAGAGTGGGATGAGGAGCGCTGAATGAACAGAGTGGGATGAGGAGCGCTAGAGGAAGAGAGTGGGATGAGGAGTGCTTGAGGAACAGAGTGGGATGAGGAGTGCTGGAGGAAGAGAGTGGGAAAGGGAGCGATAGAGGAAGAGTGGAATGAGGAGCGCTGGAGGAAGAGTGGGATGAGGAGCGCTGGAGGAAGAGAGTGGGATAGGGAGCGCTAGAGGAAGAGTGAGATGAGGAGCGCTGGAGGAAGACAGTGGGATAAGGAGCACTGGACGAAGAGAGTGGGATGAGGAGCGCTAGAGGAAGAGAGTGGGATGAGGAGCACTAGAGGAAGAAAATGGGATGAGGAGCACTAGAGGAAGAGTGGGATGAGGAGCGCTAGAGGAAGAGTGGGATAAAGAGCGCTGGAGGAAGAGAATGGGATGAGGAGCGCTGGAGGAAGAGAATGGGATGAGGAGCGCTAGAGGAAGAGTGGGATGAGGAGTGCTAGAGGAAGAGTGGGATGAGGAGCACTGGAGGAAGAGAGTGGGATGAGGAGCGCTGGAGGAAGAGTGGGATGAGGAGCGCTAGAGGAAGAGAGTGGGATGAGGAGCACTGGAGGAAGAGAGTGGGATGAGGAGCGCTAGAGGAAGAGTGGGATAGGGAGCGCTAGAGGAAGCGAGTGGGATAGGGAGCGCTGGAGGGAGAGTGGGATGAGGAGCACTGGAGGAAGAGAGTGGGATGAGGAGCGCTGGAGGAAGAGTGGGATGAGGAGCGCTAGAGGAAGAGTGGGATCAGGAGCGCTGGAGGGAGAGTGGGATGAGGAGCACTGGAGGAAGAGTGGGATGAGGAGCGCTAGAGGAAGAGTGGGATCAGGAGCGCTGGAGGGAGAGTGGGATGAGGAGCGCTGGAGGAAGAGTGGGATTAGGAGCGCTGGAGCAAGAGAGTGGGATAGGGAGCGCTAGAGGAAGAGTGGGATGAGGAGCGCTGGAGGAAGAGTGGGATGAGGAGCGCTAGAGGAAGACAGTGGGATGAGGAGCACTGGAGGAAGAGAGTGGGATAAGGAGCGCTAGAGGAAGAGAGTGGGATGAAGAGCGCTAGAGGAAGAGTGGGATAGGGAGCGCTAGAGGAAGAGTGGGATGAGGAGCGCTAGAGGAAGAGAGTGGGATGAGGAGCGCTAGAGGAAGAGTGGGACGAGGAGCGCTAGAGAAAGAGAGTGGGACGAGGAGCGCTAGAGGAAGAGAGTGGGATGAGGAGTGCTGGAGGAAGAGTGGGATGAGGAGTGCTGGAGGAAGAGTGGGATGAGGAGTGCTAGAGGAAGAGAGTGGGATGAGGAGCGCTAGAGGAAGAGTGGGATCAGGAGCGCTAGAGGAAGAGTGGGATGAGGAGCGCTAGAGGAAGAGTGGGATCAGGAGCGCTAGAGGAAGAGTGGAATGAGGAGCACTGGAGGGAGAGTGGGATGAGGAGCGCTGGCGGGAGAGTGGGATGAGGAGCGCTGGAGGGAGAGTGGGATGAGGAGCGCTGGAGGGAGAGTGGGATGAGGAGCGCTAGAGGAAGACGAGCTTTGTGGAAAACTCTTCCATTATGCAAACAGATTTCTTTTATGTAATGCTTCCTTCATGATCTCCAGCAGAATTCTGCCTTTAATATGTAAAGTGTGCTCTCTTTTCTCTGTGTTATTATGCAAATCGGAGCGTGTGATGATGAAAAGAGGAAAAGAAAGAGGAGGGAAAAGGAAAAGGAGGTGCTTTTCCGGGGGACGGAGGGAAGACGAACTCACAGAAACACAAGACAGCTGCAACATCCATTCTAACACAACACACAATCAACACACACTGAAAATATGCACTATAAAAATGATTCAACATGAACACACGTCTACCTACTACTTATGAAAATGTGAAGATGCCAGATTAAATTACAGATTAATGTAACTGAGTCCATTTGAATTCAAGTGAGTGATTATTTGAGGAAGGGAGTGAGAAGGATAGCTGGAGTAAAGAGAGTTGAAGTAAGAGAGAAAAAGGAAGAGAGTTGGAGTAATAGACATGGAGGAAGAGATGATCTCTATTTTAATGTCTATTTTTTTACATTTGTACACTGATAAATTCATGTTTTTCTCTCCTGTGATCATCAGTTATTATGATTAATATTTATTTATAGATATAGTAATACCTTTTTTTAATAACACTATTTTTTATTTAACATTTTACAGTCTTATCACCAACAACAAAAGCCTTGTGTCTGAGGAACGTTCTTAGCAATAAACTTCATTTTGACTCTGATTCTAACATCAACGCACTTCACAGGATGCATCATAAGTGTCACATTTCCATATTTCACCATGTTCAGTATGTTTTCCTACAGACACATGACACAAAATAAGGGGTAAAAGTTCCAAACCTCTTGAGCAGCTCCATGTACTCGGCGTGCTTGATTAGTCCAGTCCTCATCATGATGGTTTGGAAGCACTGCCTGTCGATGGCCCATAGCTTCACTTTGGTTAGAGCTGGACAGAATACACACACAAAACACATTAGCTTATTTTTTAACACACACACAGATTATTTGCTCAGTATCCCCGGCTAAAACATCACTGTCAATTAATATGAGGTTATAATAATTCAGTATTAAGGTCAAAAGAATAAATCCCATGGCTCAGTAGCCCACAGTGCAGTCATTAGGCCCGAACCAGGATGCATCTGTTGATGAAAGGTAAGAAATAATGAAAGGGCGGGTTGATGGAGTGACAAAAATAACTCTGTGAGAGTGAGGATTAACCATGGCAGGGACAGTGTGCTAATAAACATGCAGATCTGCAGATATGAGGGAGAAACTGTATGTCTAAATTCAGAATGTACTATAAACATGTGACTGGACAATTCATAACTGATGACATTATACATAACACAAGTCAACATATTATTAGGAATGTATGATAATATCGGAATCATATCGATGCGTAGATCTGTTGATATTTCCAGCTGATATTTGATGCTGCATTTATTGTCCGTGTGAAAGGTAGCGCTTGTGTCAGGCATGTCCAGAACCCGAGGTGGGATTTTATACGGCCCACGCCTTCTGTCTTAAAATGTACGGTGCTATTTGGTGCCAAAACTTTCATCACACAGTGGAACGTTCACGCTTGTCTTTACGCGCTCAACTCTGAGAAAACCGTGTGTTTGCTTCACTTAGTGAATGTGAGCTCAAACATGGGCTGTGTCTCGAGCCGTGTACTACTGCACTTAATAGTATGGTGGGTAAGGTGCTCTTATCATACTCTTCTATGTGGTAGTATGCATCTCAGGATATAGCCGGGGTTGTAGCTTAATGACTCTCTACACACTAGGTAGTGCACATGGAGTGTCATATGCTCTATTTGACTTGGTACACTACATAAGGTGGAAATGCTCCACCTCGCTCCACTCTGCTTTCAAAAATTGGGAGTGTGAAACTTTAGCGATCAAAATATCTTGTCTTTACGTTCTCAACTCTCCCTGCGCTTGCGCTCAACTCCTCGTTGAGGCCTCGCTGACTGGCATAAGTATCGGCATCAGCAAATATAAGCATGAAAAACACTGAAGATCAGCATTGGCTGATAATGGCCATATTGTGCATCCCTAAATATATTTATATATACCATGCGCCAAGGGTTTTTTTCAACCCAGTGGTGGTAATGCTGAAGGTAGGATATACATATGAAAAACAAGCAAACTAATAAAAGCTGAGATATGAACTGAGGCAGGGGCTGAGACATGACTTTGGGGAACTATTACACTCCTGATATTAGTTCTTTTATCTTTTATTAATTAATTAATGTTTTACTGACTTGTTAGAGGTAAAAGATTTGAATACATAACGTATATTACTAATAAACTCGAATCTGGAATCTATTTTCCAGTAAAATACTGTGATATTGGCAGTAAAGCAGCAGAAGAATGAGGTTAAAATCTGTCAGAATAAGAGAAGCTGCTGTTACAGTTGGAGAATAAAGCGGATATCAAAAGCACGCACACTGCTCTGACTCCCACAACACATCACTTATTCATCAGACTGTCATTAGCTTTCATGTTTTACACACACACACACACACACACACACACACACACACACACACACACACTGCAGTGGCGTCAAGGTGACAAATAAAGAACATTTCATCAAACTGCTGGTCTGTTATGAGTGAGTGTGCAACAGAAGAGCATGGTCTGTGGTTTATACTTCATGGAGATTTTTGTTTCAGATTCTTCACCCCTCTGTTGCTTAAAGTAATTGGCTCCATTTCAATATTACTGTCTCTGAATTGTAATGTTACTCGACTCCTGCATTACTGTTGAGTTACTTTCACCAGAATAAGTGTGGAAGTAGGACATTGTAAAATGGTAAAATGTAGTTTACTGCAGTTGATTCTACATCAGTGGAGGGTGATGTGGTGCAGCATCATGACTGTAGACATACACTCTGTAGGAAACAGCTCTTTTACTCACTGCATTTTACTCTTGTGACAAAGCTCTCGTGGTGTTGGTGAAAACAGCACTAAAATTTGGGCTAAACATGTGTTTTTGATGTGTGTTATTGACAGTGTTGGGGAGTAATGGAATACATGTACCGGCGTTACATATTTAGAATATAAAATATGAGTAACTGTATTCCGTTACAGTTCTGTTTAAATGGGTGATAATTAGAATACAGTTACTTTGTTGAAATAAATGGATTACACGGCGGTCTTTTCCTGTTTCATATGTTAGGATATCCCCTCTCTATCCCCTCTCTATCCCCTCTCTAATTTTGGTAATTCCACGCATTGCCGGAAACCCAAACAAAACACGCAATAAGAGGCTCTAATGTAAGCGTCCTGTTAATGTTGGTGGCGTCAGTTACACAATGGACCCGGAGCAGCACAACAGAGCCAGCAGTGCCGGGCAGGAACGCATTTCTTACTCTGAAATTCCCTCTTTGCTCCTTTACAGTAAATATATTGTCTGTTCAGGGAGATTTGGGCTTAACAGCCAATTGGTAGAGAAAAACAAACAAGAATTTGCAGGATGTGATTGCTACGTTCATGTAGCTGTAAAAAGCATGACAGTATATGAAGTAATCCAAAGTATTCAGAATATGTTACTCACATTGAGTAACTTAACGGAATACGTTACAAACTACATTTTGGGGCATGTATTCTGTAATCTGTAGTGGAATACATTTTAAAAGTAACCTTCCCAACTCTGCTTATTGAAATATGTAATGAATATTATATTACTGGGTTATATAACTGGGTTACAGCAAAAAAGTAATACATTACTGTAATTGTGTTGCTTTTGTGGCACATTACTGGGGAAAGTAGCAACAGAATTCACTGATAAAAAGTATTTACGTCATTTCTTAAATTTTAAAGTAATCATCATGGACAAGATAACATTGGTTCTAAATGTTGGTTTTGATAATTTTTCGTTAAATTGCCTGCCCCTAGCTTCCAGTTCTCAGTAAAATATGATATATGACAACATCGGAACTTCTCAGAAAGTCAACATGACAAATGAAGCTGGTCGTCCTCCTCTTCCTCCCCACCGCGTTCCTGATTACTGCCCTACTGCGTGCTGGTGTAAATGAGGCGACTCTGTTAGCGAGTAAACACTGAGAAAAATGAGACAGACTGCAGCAGCATGGCGGGAAATGACATGAATATAACAGTGCATCCAAACACGTAGCATCATGAGCACACTGGCAAAGAGCAGGGACATGAGCGAGTGTAAATAGTGTGTATATATATATACAAAATGGGAATTATTGACTGATGCAATTCTATATTTGCCGATATCGATGCCAATAAATAAGAAAGACTCGAGTGTGTAAGGACAAGATATTTTGCTCGCCAAAGTTCCACTGCACGCTCAGAATTTTGGCACAGAAACAACGGCATAACTGGTTAATAACATGGCATTTCTAACGCAGTGTCAAGTCAAGTGAGCGTGAAAGCAGAGTGGAGCGAGGGCAGAGCATTTCCAGAGTAGTGCACAAACTTTTGAGAAAGGGCACTTCCTGCCCTATGCAGTGTACCAAATCAAATCGGTACGCTAGCTCACATTCGCTAAGTGAGACAAACACACTATTTAGTTAGTTAAAAAAAAATCTTGTGTGCAGGCAGTATTGAGCGCGTAAAGACGAGAGATTTTGCTGGTGAACGTTTCACTGCGTGCTCAGAATTTCAGGCCAAAATAACACCACACATTTTAAGACAGAAGGCGCGCGCCGTATAAAATCCCACCTCGGACTGTGGACATGCCTGACACAAGCGCTACCTTTCCCACGTACAATAAATGAAGCATCAAATATCAGCTGGAAATATCGAGTAAATCTAAGCATCGGTCCAATGTTGATGACTGAATAACGCAATTATTGGCTGATCCCGATATGATTCCGAAATTATTGTGCAGCCCAATATATACACTCACTACTGTGACTTACACTTACATCTAAATGTGACATATTAATGTAGTCATTACATATGAATACCCTGTGACTGGAAGCTCTGTACCTGTACTTTCACAAAAGTTGACTGATTTCCAAAATTCTTTCCCTGTTAAATGTGCAACACCTTAAACATGTAGCTATAGCTTATGTTTACATTCACAGAATTTAGTAGACACCCTTATCCTAACAGGTCCAGTCTCCCTGCAGCAACTTTAAGCGTCTGGCTCAGGGACCCAGTGGACACATTATTCTGCTGTGTTATGAAAATACTGAAAATAAACAGCTGTAAAGTCACACAATTGGACTTGTTGATCATTAAACCGATGTATCGTTACACCGCTACTGTACACCGGCCAGCCGTGGGAAAGCACAACACAGATCCGGAGCTTCACACAATTCCGGTTTGTCGCTGCATCAGAAATGTGAGAAGCAGAATTCATTACAATTCTTTCCACAGCATTTCGTCTAACACCTCAGCATTTGTTGCAGCAGCGCGCTTTTAAGAAGGCTGACAATTATCTCGAAGACTCGCGTCCCAGCATGCTCTCTGACGGAGCTAGGTTTTAATGTGATTCATGAGGGACGAGACACGCATCAGTCCAGAAACCTGCCCCGGCACGATTCAGCACTCTCAATAATGCTGCCTCACTCAAGTGTGCAATACGACACAGAAAATAACAGGGGTGTACATCAAGTTTCATCACAACACCATATTATATCGACTCAATATCGTCATCGTCATCATGCAGATTGTATCTCTGCATCTCCTCTTCACAGAGCTCAAACTCTTCATGGAATCTCCTGAATTTAAGTTTGAACATGTGAATTTATGAATTTATGTTAAAATTAAATTATTTGCATCACTGGAAATATCAAACAATTAGAATTTTAAATATTATGTTTTAAAGATTTAAAGTATCTTTTATTCATGTGGTTTTATGTAAAAATTAGAGGTGTGAACCTTCACTGACATGAAGAAGTAAAAATATTGCAGTGATTATTAACTCCAGTCTAACATAGAAACACAGAAGTGAATTTGAGGACCAATATCTCTGAGCATATCTAGCATGTTAATATCAACTAGATGTGGGCCGGTCAGTGCTATACCGGTATACTGCTTAATAAAGCTACCGTTTCCAAATCATTTTCCATCATAGCGCCTCTGTGGTACAAGCTGTTTTTAATGCCTCATCAAAGACAAAACGTGAAGGTCTCCCCATGTGGTGTGAAGCGTAGGTTAACTCGCCTCCTTCGCCACCGTCCCTCTGGCTGCCGCCAGCTGTGCACGATGGCAGAGGGAGGTAACCCCCACACCGCTAACTCTTTACAAAATTCATGCTAAAAGACTGGAAATAAACATTTGCAACTGCTACTATAGTTAGTGCGTCTAGCATTGGTGAAATAAATACTATAGGTTTGCTGCCAAGCGTAGTGTCACGCACACTGCGTAACGTGACCCTGGGGTGGTCGGTCATGGTTCAGGAAGTATAAAAGGAATCATTTCGTGGTGGCGCTTCGCTCAGTCATTGAGTCAACCTGACCCAACTCCCATTCATTTCAGCTTCAGCTGTGAGTGCTCCACTTATTTGGTTCATCTCCTTGATTGAGTGTGTGTCTTATAGAACGCGGTTTCTTGTGGGAAATCTTGCTCTTAGTGGAGAGAGTTCTTATATCAACTCACGTGGCCGTCACGGACTTCAGTTCGCGTTTGGGTTAACCACTACACTACACCGGCTAGCGGCTAACTGTTAGCATTTCTGCCAAATCCTTATCAGATCACTGACACGTAGTTTGTAACTTACCATTGCCAAGTCATTTATTACGAACTAGAATAACACTTCCACACAGTCACATAAAGAATCTGCTGCACCGGCTGCTTGTGTTTCGCTGTAGTGTGTGCACACAACCGGACGCTTTAAAACGACTTGTGGATATTTCCTGACCACCACCTTATTTGCGCCGCTCAGTTGCTAAAGTCAAGTCAAAGTCAAAGTAAACTTTATTGTCATCTCTGCTATATACTTTACAGATATACAGAGAGACGAGACGACGTGGCTCCAGTTTTTACAGTGCAATAGGAAACAGGGAACAAATAAGGCACATGGAATAAACAATAATAAATAAAGTACAAAATATACACTTTAAACTAGACATGGAATATTAAATATAACTTTAAACTAGAACTAGAACTAGAAATAGAGGTAGATAGAGAGACAGTTTGGATGCAGTATTACCTACAAAAGTGGCTTTTACACCGGATGTGCAAGAGGTTAGAAACAGTTCTAGAAAAAATTCTATATCCAGTCTATAAGTCTGTGGCATTTCACGCTAGCGCAAGTCGGCTCATTGTGTCATAAAATTACTCAGACGCGGAGAAAAGGCTTTTACTCCACAATAAATGTTAACTTTTTCTCTAATAAATATTTGTCGCCGTGTGTTAAGTGTACATGTGTCACACGAGCAGACACACTCGCTAACGTGCTTTCTCCCCCCGTTACGTACTGTTAACTTTAGTTAAGTCAACATTAGTTAACTTTAGAGAATTATTGAATATTATTCTTAGTAGTAGCAGCAGCTGTATTTTCTTGAAAACATTAGGGCATGGAATACATTATCTACAGCACCATCATTTGGACTAAATTAGAAATGGGTTAGGGTTAGGGTTAGCAGTACCGTGACACCATGATATTTTTGCTAAAGGTTATCGTACCGTCAGAATTTCATAGCGGCCCATGCCTAATATCAACACAGCAACCATTTATAATAGCACATTTCAAAATAGATATTATTCCTGTGCTTTATGTTCTGTTTAAAACTGATTAAGCAAGGTCTTCTTTTTGAGTTTGTAAAGTTTTTGTTAAGGAATAATGCTCTAATGCTAGTAAATGTTTTAATAAATAATGAAATGTAAATGAGAAAATTCCTGATTTTAGTATGTTGGAGCGGTGAATATTGTATTAAATGACTAACTGGAAAATGATTCCTTATCAATAAATTTACCGTTAGATTATTTGAAAAATTAGTCATTAGATTAATTTTAATAAATGACTCAAATAATCAGAAAGATTAAGATTTCAGCTGATTTAAGTGAAAAGAGGAACATTAAATGGAGCTCTTCATGCTGTTGAGGTGAGTCGACAGCAGTTTGGGGCAGGCTCAAAGGGCAAGTGTCAAACGCAGGAGAGAGTCTACAGGTGCTGAGAGTGAGAGTGACACGTGGAGGAGGGAGAGAGAGAGAGATGAAAAACGAGTAGTGTGGACGTAATGAGGGCTTTTGTGTGAGGCAGACCTGATTGTTGTCTGTCTTGCTATTATCAGGAAAATGATCTTCTATTCAACTAAAGCTTTTGTGCAGTGATTCCCTCATCATTCCTACCAGCATTCGTGACAAACAACTGATGACAAACAGGCAATGATGGAGTTTCCGTACAAATATTTACGGAAAGCAGCGCTAATGAAATCGCTAGACAGACTCACAACCCAAAGTGGAAAGGGTTTGGCGCTGGTCCGAGTGCAGTGGGACTGGATGTGGACATGGCGTGTGAAAAGCACTGTTATCTTTAAAGGAGGAGCGTCACAACCCTTTATATTCTGGTCGCGAGGTGGACGCTTGACTCCGTGAAGCTGCTGTTCAAACACGAGGTCAGACGAGTACGAAAAGAGACGGGACACACTCTGTTAGTGATGTACAACAGGGCTGGCCAATTCATCGGAAATTAATCTAAATCGACATTCTGAACTGCTAATCGTAGCAATCCTGCCCATGTTGGTTATTACTAGGGATGTGACGATACATCAATTCACTGATTCAAAGATCAACAAGCCCATAAGCCTCTAACATCAATCCAAACTGAAATACTGATCAGGCATCACGTATCATCACTTGAACAGGAAGTCTGTTTTTAATAAAAGAGAAGATTTCAGTTAAATGTTTGGTTGAGCTCAAGAATAAAAATGCCAAATGATATTTCAGTAGCTTTTAGTGATATGAAATGAATTGAATTGATGGTGATAAATCAGCACATGATATTATCTCATATTAATCGCTGGCTCCTGAACTGAACTGAATCTAATAAAATCATATCATTGTAGACTTTAAAAGTTGAGCACATTTACACTACAAACCTTGTCAGTAAACTATGACGGCAAAAACTAACAATAAAATAAATCATGCTTCACTAAACATAAATGAGTTCAAATGTTCAATTTATCCTGACTCTGAGCTGAGGTCATATTGCCAAGCCCTAATTCTACAATAATTGTGTAATATTACTGTGTAAACTGTTTAAAGACAGTCCAATATTATACAATAAAAATACTATTTGTGTTCTGTATAGTTTTACCTCACTACTTAGACTCAATTCAGTTACTATTAAAAGCAGCAGAGTTCAAAAAGTAACTTTACTACTGATGAGCTACTGAATAAAGTAGTTAAGTTAGTGTGACTGATTTTAATTAGCTACTGCCCAACACCCTCCACGAGGAATAAAACTCCACACCGTGAGCTCGGCTGGTTAATAACGAGAGTCAGCAGGGGAAATAACCTGATTATTCTGCACTGAGGATAAACTGCTCACCATGGGAGAGACTGAGTCATTTACACACCTCAAACAACACACACCGCCAACATAAGGAGAGGACAGCAGCAAACTACACACACACACACACAACACATCAAACACACACAACATGGATAAAGGTTTCAGATTGCTTTTTAATGTATGTAATGTAGTGAATCCTTTGCTCCTTATGTTTTTCAACGTTTTTTTTAAATCCGAAATTTATTTCCAAATCGAAAATGTAATTTGCTCTCAAATGAACAAACGGAAACACACTTGTGCATATTCCACTTAGTTTTTAATGCACGCAGTGTGACCTGGAAAAAGTGCAAATCTCAGATGAAGAAGAGTGAGCCACATCTACACAAGCAAAGCTGGACGGGTCGTATCGTAATACTATCTGTGTTGGAAAATGTGTTAAATATGCATGTTTAACATTTTTCCCAATTTTTATTTCAGCCATAATTCATTATTTTTCCTATTTGTCCACTCTCATTTGAGTACAAAATGGAAAATTTCAATTTGGTTATGAAAACAAATATTTTGGACTTCAATTTTTTGGTTTAAATCTGAAAAAATAAATGAAAAATAATGCAGATTTCTTTTTTCTTTAGAGATGTGCAAGAAAACACATGACTGAACACACACACACACACACACACGTTTTTGACAGCGCCCACAGCTGTGTGCTCAGGTTGATGAATATGCGTGAGCTTAATGAATTTCTCCCTTTAAGATCTCACTCCACATAACGCTCATATTCTTATAAATGTGTGTGTGTCTCTATGATGACTCTCTCTTGATGTAATAAATATTTGACATTTCTGAAGTTAGAATCTGTCCCCATAATGCTCATGTAAAGATTTTCATGTATGTAGATGTGTGTATATTCAATGCAGGCTGGACAGCGTGGTCAACAGTAACTGTGTATAATGATGTTGGTCTCATTAAGGTTACATTTATATTTACAGCATTTAACAGACACTCTTATGCAGGGTGACTTTTATTTTTCCTAATTTCAGAGACAGTCTTCCTTTCGATGGAAGTCACTCTGGATAAGAACGTCTGCTGAATGCCAAAACTGTACATGAGACACATTAAACACGGTTCCTATTGGTCAAGCTGTCCAGCCTGCATCTAATCAACACACATCTACATACATCAAAATCATTATGTGTTCTAACTTCAAAAATGTCAAACATTTATTAAGTTATTACACTAAAATGAGTCATCACAGAGAGACACAAACACACACTTTTATAAGAATATAAGCATTACGTGGAGTGAGATTTTAAAGGGAGAAGTTCAGCTGGAGTAAAAATTGTGGGTTTTATGTCCCCATAATCACACACGTGCCCACTTTATCAGTGTGCAAATCTTATTTTACTGCGAGTCATGCCACCCGACATTTGGCTACCAAACAATTCTAGCCCCAAAGGCTTTCCCCTCAATACCTACCACTGTACCATAGAAATAGAAGCATTCAAACCAACTTCACAAATAGAAAGATAATTAAATTGTAGCCGTGCTTTAATTCATTATACATATTCAGAAAAAATATTATTAAATTGTATTTAGGATTTTTAGGGAGCATAGGAATTCAGCAAAATGGCCACAACAGTCCCCATTATGGAGGTAAACACACACACGCACACACACACACACACACACACACACACGCACACACACACGCACACACACACACACACACACACACTCACACAGTCTTGTATTACTATCTTTGTGAGGTCCGTCCATAGACTCCCATAATGAATGACTAAAGTACATAATTTTACAGCTACACCTAATCCTAACCCTAACCTTAACCTCAGTAACCAAAAGCACATCTTTTACCTCTTTTAGTTTCTCAAATAAAACAAACACATTTACTATAAAGTCATTTCTCCTCATGGGGACCTCTCAAATGTCCCCACAAAGCCCAAAAAACAGATAAAAGTGATTTTAGGGGACAAAAAGGTCCTCACAATGCGATAAATACATGAACACACACACACTTGTAAGGACATGGGCATGATGGATTATAAAAGGGAGATTAATCTTGAAGAGGTGGCTTTACATCTCCACAATGACACAGGTCCCCACCTTGTTGCTGTGCAATCAGATCAAAGTCCCCATATTGGGGGGTTTACACACAGACACACACACACACACTCTGAGGGTCTGACTGACTTTAACCCCTGAATACAGGTGAGTCGGCTCCATTCCTCCAGGGAACAAGACGGTCTCTGCAAATTTACTCTTTAATATTGCACTCTCACACACACACGTGCACTCACACACACACTTTCTTATCTGAACACCTCACTGGCTGGCTGGAAGATTTGGTCAGTGCAAGCTGTTCATTTGTTGGTAATTTCAAATATTCTGACGGCCTTATACAGAATTATAATCAGAATAAAGTTTATTTAGAATGTGCTTTGGTGGTTGGTGGTAAGACATTAAGAGTGAAATGATTTTTAAAATATATATAAGGTACGTATAAATATCTAACAATGAACTAACTGAAAAATGTTTAAAGAAAGTGCAGGTATGTAGTTGATCAGAGTTTACCTGAACTGAACACAGACCGATTAAAAGTCGTGACATGAATATGGTGGTAGTTGAGAGTGTGTGCCACGGTTTAAACAAATAATCGGCTGTACCACTTCAACCTAAAGCGTGTGCAATAACGCAAAGTAATGCTGCACGATATCAGGAAAGTGTGACATGCGATAACGTTGCTGAATGACGTGATGATAAATACTACGTATACAGTGTTACTATCTTTCTGCTTTGGGCTCCCTGCAAACACAGCCCCCAGGTAATGAGTAGACCACGCAGACCAACGCCACAGGGTTCGCGCTTCCATTTAAAAAGCAGCGAGTTGAGCTCAGTGTGTTGCGCTTGTTGCAGGGTTCAGCACAAAAAGTAAACGTGGTTTTCAAAACTCTCTCCTGTCGTTTTGTTGTTGTCTCGGCCTGCTATACAAGTGGAGGAAATATGTTACGTTTCAACTGTGACCGCAGTGCTGGCATAAGGTCACCAAGTGCCACGCTGCGCCACGTTTGCACATTACTCGGCTCAGCACAAAACCGTTCTTGTGCTATAGCCACAAGAATGATGTGTTTGAGAGTGCAGCGCATGCCGCTTTTGGTCTGAAAGCCCCTTGAGGCATCTCACAGGGCAGAAGATACCTACAGTACATCTCAACAGCGTCCCTATGTATCGTACCACTTACACTGCTACGTTTGCCTGAGACGAGAAACTACAATTTTGTTGTATTGTTATCATCTTCAGGGCGGCACAGTGGAGCAGTGGTTAGTGCTGCCGCCTCGCAGGGAGAAGGTGCTGGTTCGAGCCCGGGGTCGGCCGTGGGGCCTTTCTGTGTGGAGTTTACATGCTCTCGGGGACCATCTTGCAATATTTTTATGTATTAAACAATTCATTTTATGATGTATTCAGCTTGTTATTAGTTATTTACACTTTTATGCGCTTGTTTTTGAATAAAGCAACTCAGAATTAAATTTTATTTTTGCCTTTATTATTTTAGAACTAGCGACGTAACTTTGAAAAAGACGTGGAAACGTCGTAATTCGAGGTGTTACTGCGTCTACATAGGGGGCGGGCATTTAGGGCAGTTGGGTTCCATCTGATCGGACAAATATACAAGTTGATATCGCAATGACGATCATTTTCGATATATCGCGCAGACCTCATGTAAAGTTGACAGTATGAAGGGTAGACATGTGCATGGCAGATGAAGTAAATGTATATGTGAGGTTCTCTTCATATTTGCAGTAACATCGGTGTATGTGTGTGAAATGTTGTGGCGTTTTGGTGAGGAAGCTGTGTGTTGGTTCTGCTCGAGCCAGACGCTGTGACTCTGCTGCTCTCTATGTTCACCACGTGCTCAAACTTGCAACAGGTCGTAGCAAATGGAGACAAAAGACTGACAAAGCCAAATATGATTTTCCCCATTTCCCTTGTGGAGACATAATAAATCTATAGCTGTAAAAATACTATTACAGTGAAGAGTTCTTCATCATCAAGCTATTACATTATCCTAAATGATCCTTAACACAAGCCAGAGGATGCATTTGGACATTAAAGTGAATCTGCTTTGCTAAACATTGGACATGATATTTTTGGTAAATATTCAGATAGGACTGAGACAGAATAGATTGTTCTAGAAGTTGGAAATGAGCAACAGAATGGTTGGCTTTGCTTTCTGTTTTCACGTTTCATGATCTTTCCATCGCTTTAGATCACTGATTCTGGAGTCTTGTCTGCACCAAGCTCCTTTTACCGGTTACTGATGAGTAAAGTGAACTCTGTTTGTATTGTTTACGACTTGGAATTTCTATATATTTCAGGTGGTTCAGTGATATTCCAGATTTTATTCCAGTTTTAGAGTTTGTGGAAAAGTGTAATAAATGAATTTAAGTGAGTGATTATTTGTCATTGTGAACGCAGCACAGCACACTGCACCACAACCACATGTGAGCTCTGCATTTGACCCATCCGTGAAGGAGCAGTGGGCAGCCGACATGCAGCACCCAGGGAGCAGTGCTTGGGGACGGTACCTTGCTCATGAGTACCTTAGTGGTACCTTTACTGGTCCAGGACTTGAACCGGTAAACCCCACAGCAGTACCAACTGTCCTAAAAAGCCAGTTGTGCCCAAATGGTTTGAATAAAACAGGTCCAGAAAACAGGTTTTAGTCAAATAACACCTAAAGATTAATCTAATTTACTTAATAATCAACTTAAACTTGCACTGATTCTGGTACCAAACCTGGAGACCTTTCACCACATGCTGCACTTGTATAAGCACGGATTGACAAATACAGAACCTGAAATCTTGAGAGCAACTCAGTCGATCGAGTTCCGCTGTGTTTTACAACCCTGGACCAGCAACAAAGCAGAAAACCAGCAAGCAGTTTAAAATAAAACTGGGTTTATGATGGGTGTTTAATAACGAGTTCTGAGTCTCTATGCTACAGAGCGCTGTATATCACTAAACTCCACAATGTGTGTTTCCACGTCAACACAACCTGCCCTGAGGCTGAAACACTCACCACTTACATACTGCAGAAGCAGACTTCATGCTGCCTCAAGCTACACACTCCACCATCTCACATGCAAAGCGTGTGTGTGTGTTTGTGTGTGTTCATAGTATGGAGTGTGATTTATGTGCATGTGTGCATGTTTATGTGTGTATGTGTATGAGGTCAGAGATGAAGCCATCCCCCAAAACACACACACACACATACACACACTTCCTGCTGCCTGAGACACTGAGCAGAGCAGCCAAGTCTGGGCGCAGGAACCGAGAGATGAATAAACACAGCCCGGGAGGAGGACAGGAGAGAGAGAGGGGGAGGAGAAGGAGGAGAAGTGGAAAGGAGGAGGAGGAGAACGGTGGAGAGGAAGAGGGGAGGAGGAGGTTTATTTGTCACTGTCATTTGTCACTAAAGTTGAAGTTTGGGAAGATAAAATATAGTTGTTAAAATATATTGTAGCATAATCTCAGCTAAAACAATGAGATTTGATGGGAATACAGTTGAGTATCTACACTATTCCTCAATCACAGACACAGAGCACACTACTTACTGCAGGGCTATTCAGGACACATGCATCGTGCATTCCTCCATCACATGTACATGAGTTCCTCAATTCTCAGCTGCTAAAGCTACTGTTTTGAACACAGCACAGATACTGACTACTGAAGACACACATCTGAGCACAAGGACTACATGCAGTCAAGTAAGTTGTGATGATAATACGAGGGAGATAATATTTCATCTATCATGGCTCCAGATGGACACTAAAATGATCAACAACGTGACTAGATGTTTTTATTTTGCGACTAGTTTTATCATTTCAGTCTTCAGTCCAAGAAAAATTGAAATAAAATTAAATTTTATTATAGACAAAACTCATATTTTAAATAACAACCACCAGCGTTTTACTCACAATACAGCCATTAATTAATATTTACTAGTGTTTATTTCGTCACACAGTCATCACGTTATTGTGATACAATATGGACTCATTTTATACGCCACAATGAGTCCAAATCGGCTGAAAATTATCCAAAACTTTAGCATTTCCACATGGAACTGGATTATTTCATCTTACCAACAAACAAAGAACACTCTGGAGAAGTGATTTGCATAAACCACATGTTGATGATAATGTGATAACATGGAAATGACGTGTTGGTGGATGTGTGAACAGGTTTTTAGCTAGTCGTGAGGACCTGACCGTCTCACTCAAGACAGAAGAACCTGGGAAGTGCTGGATTTTGGTGGATTTGAGAAAAAACGGTCAGGTGTGAAGTTATCTACAGTATCTCATAGACACAGCAAGATGAAACAGGGTGTGTGTGTGTGTGTTCATGTGTGTACTCACTCTTGACCGTAGCGGTTCGTGTGCAGTTATAAAGGATGGCCAGCTCCCCGAACACTTTTCCAGGTCCCATGGTGCACAGCTTCAGGCCTTCCTTTGTCACCTCCACCTTCCCATCTGCAACAAACCAGGACGGACAGGACTGAGCTTCACTCAACACCTCCTCTCATCAAGTCAGCTTTAATCATGAAGCACATTTAAACAAATGCAGTTGGCACAGAGGTGCTGTAGAGCCAACACAGAGTAAAACTACACACAAGAACACAGGCAGAATGAAGTTCATGAGGTTTAGGGCCATAGATGTTATAACATACAAGGAGTTTGCTTTGAAGATTTGTGCAAGACACTGATAATTAGAAATACTTATAAAAGATATATACCAGTATTAATATGAATAGATTTCGGACTATAACAGTACGAATTGAAACACATATACAGCATATTTAAGAGAGTGCAGGAATCCCGTGGGATATAATTAATTACAGAGTTTACCCACGCAGTACACAGAATGAGGAAAGATCATGGCATTGAACATGTCGGAGCCAGGCGATAGCACAATAAATTTAATATAATAATTAATAACTGGGTCAGTGGATTTAAACTTCATTCTGATATAGACAGACAGTTTTACAACATTTATATTTACATTTCTGTCATTTAGCGACTTCCAGAGTCACTTCCATTCCCTAATTACAGGTACAGTCCCCCTGCAGCAACCTGGGATTAAGGAGAAAACTCTACCCTCTAAACCCCCAGCCCACAATGTTGGAGACACTCTTATCCAGAGCTTGCCTTTCCTAATGACAGGGACAGTCTCCCAATAACAACGCAGGGTTAAAGGTCTTGTTCAGGAGCCCAGTGGTGGTAGTTCACATTTACATTTACCTTTACAGCATTTAGCAGACGCCCCCTTGTGGATAAAATGGGGAAAGACGACCTTAATGGAGACGCCCCCTTGTGGATAAAACAGGGACTGACAATTATTTGACCCAATAAAGCAAAAGAGATGTTAATCCCAATGAGACGCCCTGGTAAAATAAAACTAATATTAAAAAAATAACTAAAAAGAACTATAATTTGAATAAGTAAAAAGCAGGAGCTTACAAAGGGAGAATGATAATATTGTTGAGGTTTAGATATGGCTTTCGCTGTGACCTCGTGAACACTTGAAACACAAGAAAGCACAAGAAAATTAATAGCACAGTCAGTCCTCCTTAAAGGAGATGCCCCCTTGTGGCCCAAATAGGGAATGGCGACATTAATGGTGGCGCCCTCTTATGAATAAAATAGGGAGTTACAATTCCTTGACCCAAAAAACAAGGAAAACAAGGTTTGTAGTTGTGCTGTTGACAAGAAACATGATCTCCGATGTCTCATCAATGAGACAAAAGATTAAAACCATGAATAGTGTCTCTACAGCACTAGAGGTAAAGGAACAAAGAGTGAGACGGAGAAAAAGATAAAGAAGAGCGCAGGGTGATGCTGAAACCCAGCAATTACACTTCTAAACTTCATGGACCGCTAGTGAAGACAGACCAAACCAAATGACTGGTTTCGGAAAACAAAATTCCTTCTGCCTGCGCGTTCAAATAAAATTCCTGAGCGTGACTTATGCTAAAATCCTCATTACACTTTCTTCAGAGTTCGCCTTCGTACTGCGTTAGCTTGGTGTGCCAACTAAGTGAGCTCAGCTTTAAATCCCTGTCTGTGTCATGAAGAGGCACAAATAAAACTGAAGTAAATCTCTGGATTTTCCACTCATGTAAATTAGAGATGAAAACAGAAAAACATTTCCAACAAATATAGCAGCTGTACACTGGTCTTTTAGGGTAAATGACCAAACTCAGGACTAAATTTGGAATATTTCATCGTTCTGTAATGTTCCACTATCTCCAACATAATTTAAACTTTAGCACTTTCATAATACATTTCTTCTGGGTCTTTAAATGTTATTTAAATGTGTCAGTCTACAGAACAATCCACAAACATTACACTACGTTGTACCTCATATAACTGTGCGTGTGATGTATAAATAATTATAATGATTCTCATAGAGTTGTGTTCATGGGATAAAGTGCACACGTTTACCATACCTGGTAGTTAGCGATTAGCAGATCACAAGTTCCAACATGATATTATACTGATTCAATGTCCATCGATATCAGGAAGAACCAGTGATCGATATAAAATAATATCAAACGGGTTAACCACATCACTTCCAATCATATCAAATCACAAAAAAACAACTAAAATATCATGACATTTTAATTCCTGAACTCAACCAGACATCCTCTTTTAATAAAAACAAACCAAACTACAATATGTATGATCCCTGATTGTTGTTTTTATTGTCAAAGTCAAAGTAAACTTTATTGTCATCTCTACTTTACACAAGTATACAGAGAGACGAGGTGATGTGGCTCCAGCTTTCACAACACAAAAATACAAAATAACACAATAAGACAGAATAAGCAAAAAATATTGACATAGGCTATAAAAATATAGAAACTCTAAACTAGAGGTACAATGGGCTTATTTACACACACATTTATCCACTGATGAATTTAATTCTAAAGACTGTGATGTAGGTGTTTTTGGAGAGACTGAAGAGCTCACTGTGCTTCTGAATGGTCCAGCTGTGGAGTTAGTATTTGTATGTTTTTATATGTGCTGTGTTTTAATATGTGATGTGTTGGCATGGCTGCTGTTTTTACCAGAACTCTCTTGCAAAACAGATTAAATTCCCAATGAAACCTCCTGGTAAAATAAGGCTAGTATAAAAATAAAACAAAATAGAACTATAACTTAAAATAAATGAAAAAAGACTGCTGGAGTTCACAAAGAGAAAATGATATTGACGTGGTTTATATATATTTTCTTTTGCTGCGATCTTGAGAGGTGACAGACGTGTTTACACAGAGCTGCTTTTCAAAACCAAACCAAAAACCCTGTTCTGTTTGACTTTCACATCAAACGCATCTCACATTCTGTCATCACTGACATCTCGAGACAAGCAGATAAATGCAGTATTGCAATACAACAACCACATAATTATTCCTGCGTGCAGGGCAGTCTTTCATGGTCATCTTCAGGGCTAGTAAACACATAGATCCATGTGTTTAAAGACTCTAGTAAAAGTTGAAGTATTGACTCGACTTCTTTACTCAAGTTCAAGTGTAAAGTACAGGTTCTAAAACATACTAAAGTATAAAAGTATAAAGTTCCCTTGTGAGGGACAAAAGCAGCATTTTAGGGCAGAGCTGACTGGACTCCATGTGCAAGCGTTATGTAGAGCACAAGCAGAGACAAATAAAGCCACATGAAGCTACATGAAGCTGCTGTGAGACCTCGGCCCAGACCGAGGGAGGAATCCAGTTCCAGACCTTCACAAATACCCCAGATTACCAGATCAGCGTCACCTGAATTTTAACCAATCACACCCACATCACCTGTATTTAAGGCCTCTCGTTTGCAACTATTCTCTGCGAAGTATTGTCATGCCAAGCGGTCCTTGTGATTGCCATCCTCTGTTTTGACCCTCGCTATCTGATTTTGGATCACCCCTCTGCTTCTGGCGATTTGGATTTATTTGCTCCGTGGACTGTGTTTGTTGGTTCTGACCTCTGCCTGAATAAACTCCTTGCTTTTCATCAGTTTACCTCTGTGCCTGCGACCTGGTTTTTTTGACTCTGCGTTTGGGTTCACCTGCCAGTTTTTACAGCTGCGTTGTTCATTAACATCATTATACATGATGATTACCTCTATCCTCAACACACCATACAACAAATATTATAGAGCTGTAAAGAGCGCTGTAGAAATAAACTCAACTCAACTGAAGTGCATGTGGTGGAGCTGAGCTTCTTTCTGCACCGCAATCACCACATCATTTCCCACCGAGTTGCCGCCTGCTTTTAGTGTCTGTCTCTCTCTCTCTTCATCACGTCTATCGTGTTCATGTGCAAACACCAATACACCAATGGGACTGTCTTTTCTGTGTGTGTTTACTACATTTTTAATCCTCAACCAATCAGTCAAGTTGTCTGGATGGAGCTCAGTATTGATATGGAACAGATCAAATGCAGCAAAATGTCCTAATAAACCTCATTTAAATGAAACCAAACGAGAGTAACCAGCCTGATTTGAACATGTAAAGAGCAGAAAGTACAGATATGCTGAAAAACTACATAATAAAAGGTCAGAGTTGCAACAGAAATAAATAGCGACTATTTCCTAATTGCAGGGTCAAGGCCCAATCTTTATGGTCATCTAGTGCCCTGTATCGCCACCACCCAAAGCTGCCACTGGAACCGATGTATAAGAATGAACAGGTCAGAACAAAGTTCAGCACTATAACACATGGTAAATGATAAAAATGCAAAACATCATGGTGTCCTTATCAAAAGGTTGTGCAGCTGAGCAGCGTGTGCCAAAACGCAAACGACAGTAAAAGTGAAGTGTACCAGCGAGCGATGATCACAGCACATCTGATTATATGAACAGCTATAAATTCCAAATGTCCCATTTGAATGCAGATGATAAGAGTGAGATCAGGTTGGTGCACATGCAGCAGCGCTGACCAATCAGCAGACATTAAACAAACGATAATGCAGTGTTTAAAGAGCCGCATGACGGTGCGTGGTGTACACTGAGCTCAAGAAACACAATACAATTAAAAGTAAAGACACAACAGCTCCTACTTTTCTCACGGTTCATCCTGAAAGTACATCCTTGTAAGTTTGTACTAGAGGTTGGTCAATACAGATACCGACTAACTTATCAAGCAAAAACTGATATTTTGAACCAAAAGACGTCTTCTACAAAAACTCATCAAAAGTTAGAAAACATTACACAAAAAGACTGCAGTTTAAAAAACTGCTTCATGCTGCATGACGTATACTGAGATTTGGTTTTCAGCTACAGTTTTACACAATAACATCATACATTCCACCTCAATACTAAGTTCACTTATTCAAAACATTCACCATATCAATAGACATACTAACGCACTGCTTTCATACAAAATGCACTAAATTCTTTCAAAATTAATAAATACCTTCCTCAGTCAATATTCACCATCTGCACAGTTCAGACCCTCCAGGATATCGCAATGTTACAATTCACACAAATTCAGCCAATCCCGCCAATTCATAACTACCGTACAATTTTGACCAATCATTGTCGTTTGCCACAAAATGTTCAGGCGTACGTCAGCAAACTGACTTCCTTGTTACGGTTAGAAAAGTTTAGCTCCATGTTATGGTGCGTTCCATTTGCCGTTGGTTTCTGAGTGGTTTTCCGAGGGCTGAAGCCGTAAGTTAGGATATGCGCACCGCCGTTTCTCAGACATCCAACCAAACATCTCGGAGCAGCACAGAAGACCCGAGTTCAGAATCCAAGATGGCTGCTCAGTGGAACGACTGTGATTAATGCTGCGATTTTCTACATTTTTAGCACTTTAGTGTTGTTTATGTCTAACTTGGTCGGCTGTGTACATAATACAGCGTTATTGTAGTGGATAGACATGTTGCTACAGTCATGTTATACATGAAATACCGTGTAATGTGTCGTTATCAAGTGGCGATGCTTCATAGGTTGGTCGATGTTGCTGTAAACAAATGACTAGTTAGCGGAACAAAAAGGTGAACAGGATCAGTAACTTGAGACAGAAAATTCAGATAAAAAGGTATAAAAAGTTATAAAAATCTCTCCCGTGGCAAATGGAATGCATCCAATTTGGTTTTCACTGTGTTTTTAGTGGATGCAACATGATCTCGTCAAACAAATCTCAGATCCAATGGCAAATCAAAGGCAGCATTCGTCTACGGGGAAAAAACTGATGGAAGTCACAAACGAGTGCATGTATCAAAAAGCTCTATATAAGCAGCCCACACCGCTATAGACACACATTTTAGGGTTAGAATGAGATTTCTAGCACAAAAACTAGGAGGAGCAGCGGTCAGAAAAAGTGTGTGGAATAAAACATGTGACTGCTCACTGTGACCACATAATAATCGACCACATCGATAATCAGTCAACCCCTAGTTAATATATTTTCAGACTGAACTATGAGAGTAAATTTTGCAAGTTAAAACTTGTTCAGACACAAGCTTCTCACGTACGAGTTCAGCCGCTATCAAGATGTTTTCCAGCTGTTAGGAACCCACTCAAATCACTCAGTTTCTGCTTCATCCCTCCAACAGAGCGCTGTATTCTCCAGAGCAGGAAACACAGAGCAAACATGCTGTTCTTTTCAGTCTCAACACATGAAGTCCCAGTGCGCTGCAGGAGGAAGTCCTCATGTACCAGCAGCGTGACCTCTCACCCCTCGTTCGGCTACACACAGGAAGTTTGGACGCTACAGGTCACGAGGGTGAAGCAGTTCACTGTGGAGTGTTCATCGGCGCAATGTGAATTAAACAAACTCGTTTACTTTGCTTTAGAAAGCTTCTTTTCAACAGTCATGTTCAGTTCTAAACAGGGTTCAACGGTCAGCCGACGAGCTTTACAACGCTGTTCTTAGAGCCGCTCCAAAGAGCAGAAATGCAAATTTTGACAGTCAGCAGAGTTCGTGCAACGTTCTGTAAAAGCAGCAGGCAAAGAAGCGGCGTCTGTGAGGCTTGCAAATAACTAACCAACAAAGCGTCCTGATAGTTCCACATAATTATTAAAATATCTTCAAGGCACAAGCTGTACTCGGCTTTAACTCAATCAAACTCTGCGCTCCGCATTCCGGCTTGGCAGAAAACTGAACAACAATCCCGCTATGTTGCGTGTGGTCAAAAATCCACCATATTTGTGCTGTCATGGTCATCAAGCAGCAATATTTAACAAACAATTAACGCTACACTTCAAATGCCATTAAGACACAACCACTCATTAATGTGGGAGAGAGAGTGAGAATTGACATGCTCTTCTGATGAACACAACGTCTAAATACCAAGTTAACACACTGCGTGAGTAAATAAGTTTTACTCATAAAGCATACTGTAACCAGAAAGGGGCAGTAACACGGGCGTTGGTGGCCTAGTGGTAGGACACTCGGCTTTGGCGCAAGAGGTTGTGGGTTTGAATCCAACCTCTGGCGTTACCAACACTGGGTCGCTGCGCAAGACCCTTAACCCTAAGTTGCTCTCAGGGGGACTAGGAATTAGGAAATGATAAGAGTGTTTGCTAAATGCTGTAAAGTAATGAAGTACAAATAGTTGGTTACTGTACTTAAGTAGAATTTTCAGGTATCTGTACTTTACTTAATTATTTGTTTTGTGGCAACTTTTAACTTTTACTGTGTAGATTTTCAGCGTGAATATCTGTACTTTCTGCTCCTTACATGTTCAAATCAGGCTGGTTACTCTCGTTTGGTTTCATTTAAATGAGGTTAATTAGGACATTTTGCTGCATTTGACCTGTTCCATATCAATAATGAGCTCCATCCAGACAACTTGACTGACCGGTTGAGGATTAAAAACGTAGTGAACACACACAGAAAAGACAATCCCACTGGTGTATTGGTGTTTGCACATGACGCACAACACGGAAGACACGATGAAGAGAGAGAGAGAGAAAAAGAGCAGGCGGCAACTCGGTGGGAAATGATGTGGTGATTGCGGTGCAGAAAGAAGCGTACCATATATCTATGGTTATCAGTCAGATACAACATTATATCAATCAAATGGACAATGATATAAAGTCTGTCGATATCACAAAGTCAAAGACTGATCATTGAATATACGTATGTGGGTCAATGTATCATTACAACCCCAGAACTTATATAACTACATATGTGGAATGTAGAAGTTGTATTGTTGTATCATGGCTTGTATCATTCGTGGTGTTGGCAGACATCAAATCGTCGTACACTGAATTGATATAACTGGCTTGAGGTGTAAATCACAAGTTTAATCACAATATGATATAAAATCGGTTTAACGGACAACGATACAACATCTGTCAATATCAAGAAGTCTGCTACAATATGATTTCCTTTCGATTCAGTTAAGAAGCCAGTGATCATTTGAGACAGTATCATAAGTTGTCACTTCCGCTCATATCAAATCACAACAACAAAGTAACCTGCTGTTTAACAAAGTCATGTTGCAATATGTATAACGTGTTATTTGTGATTATTTGTCACTGCGAACACAGCACACAGTGCACCACAATCACATGTGACCTCTGTATTTGACCCATTCGTGAAGAAGCAGTGGACATCTGACAACAGCATCTCCCAGGAACGCTTTGGAACGGTACCTTGGTCATGAGTACCTCAGTGGCACCTTTACCAGTCCAGGAACCTCCCGATGACAGGTTACATTACCAACTGTGCTGCGGCATGATCAATGTTTCCATTTTGGATTGATAGCTATGGACTCATTGATCACTGTATTGATGTATTAAAGCAGACTGACATGTCATCACACCTCTAACCTCTTACGCTCCTCTAAGTGGCTTCTTTTTAATGTATCTGATGTTGACTGTTCTTGGGAAACCATTTATTATTATGCACCAATGGAACTGAATCTTCTGCAAGAGTTGATCAGTGAATTGATCGATGTGTCGTTACACCGATAGTAATATTATAACGTTATGGCTGATTGGTGTGCATTAATACAGAGGGTTTGCATGCTACACACAGCGGGCTGCAACACAACAATAATGCACACACATTCAATTGTTCTAATGCCAAATAATGGAAATAAGTTTAGAGCACTGACATGAGAGGAAGAGGAGACGTGGTGTTGACTGGAAAGCTGTTCCACAACCTCAGCATATAACAACTAGGGATGCACCATGGTATCAGAATCAACTGATGCTCAGATTTGCCTGATATTTTGCGTATTTAATGTATGTGAGAAAGGTAGCGCTTGTGCCAGTGTTATTTTGAGCCAAAATTCTGAGCATGCAGTGGAACGGTCATCCGCAAAATCACAACGAAATGCACCAGTGCACCACAGCGAAAAGTGAGCTCTGAATTTGACCCATCCGTGAAGGAGCAGTGGAAAGCTGACATGGGCAGCACCTGGACAGCAATGGTTGGGGACTGCTCCTTGCTTAAGACTACCTCAGTAGTCCCTAAACCGGTCCCGGAGGTCTCTGACTTCCTCAATAATCGGCATCAGCAGATATTAAAGCCATAACTGTAGGCTGAGTACCACGAAGTTAGCAACAAGAACCTACTTGAGGTTTAGCAAAGTGAGGACCAAGAAGATTAGTGATGCAAGAAGGTGGAGAGTTTAAAGATAAAAGATGAAAACCTTTTTATCTCGACTGCGTAATGGACTCAGACTCTGTGAAATAGATTTTGCTTAATAGCATTGAAGACATCGGTGTGTTCCAATATGAAGACAAAAAGCCGCGGAATCAACAGCAGATCAGTGGGTCACAAGTCACATTTAAGAGTGCAGACTGCATTATGAAGAGCTCCAGAAGCAGCATGAAGCGTTTAGAGGACGTTATAGATGAAAAGGACCTGCACAGGAAATACATGCTTTCCAGGATTTAAGAGAGAAAAGTTCTGTTTAAAGCAGAAAGCATATTCAGGGATTTTTAATCAAGGTTATATATTGTGAGAGTGTGCAGGGGAAAAGCAGCAGTGGAGCGGGAAATGAAGAGAATTCTAGAGCTCGTTGTGTAATGCGTCTCTTTAAGGAGATGTGAGCAGGGTATTTTAAGGTGCCACATACCTGATATTATAAAGAAGAGAGGAGAAAATAGATAAAAGTTTCACATTGAGACCCCGTACACATGTAGCAGGATATTTTTTATGCGACTGCGCCCTATAGTCCACACGTAAACAGAGGTTTCAGTCACTGAAACTGGCTATTCTTGAAAACTCCAGACAAAGTGGAGATTTCGAGGTGTGCGAGGTTTGTTTATGTTGAAGACTGAAGGTTACAGTTGTAGCCAAGACCACCTAAGCCGAGACCGGACTCAACTTGCGCAGCTCTAACAAAACCCACAGCCATGAAAATGCTAAATTTCAGCACAGATCATCAGAATTCCTTAAATAAAATCATCGAAATAACTGTCACGGGCAAATAGGTCGATTAGAGATTCTGAATATAAGTTTTTGATTAATTTTGATCATTCATCCATCCCTAGCAGTGTGTGATTTCTTACTAAAGCGGCTCCAACTGCACCAGAGTACTCTCATCTTGGTCTTCCACACTGTCACAGATACGAACTCCAGCCGGATTAACGACTAACAGGAACCAGCTCAGCCCCCGCCGTTATCAGTAGAGGTCGTTACAAAAGCCTTTATTTATTCAGATTGGAGCTCATTAGATGGTCCGCATTAGCTCAGATTAATATGACATTTGAAGCACATTAATAGCCAGCTTTTCCTGTCTGGACTTTTCCTGTGCTCCTAAAGGACGAGCTCATTATCGGGACTGAAAAATCTCTCTCCTCACGTCTCTGGCGGCTCACGGGTAGTGTAACGGTTAGGGAGTTGGCCCCGTGATTAGAAGGTCACCGGTTCAACCACTGAGGTACTCATGAGCAAGGAACTGTCCCCACGCACTGCTCCCCACTGCTACTTCACGGATGCAGAGGTCAGATTTGGTTGTGGTGCACTGTGTGCTGTGCTGTGTTCACAAAGATAAATAATCACTCACTTAAATTCACTATAATAAAAACAAAAGGAACTGGGTAAATGTGTGACTTTAAACGTGTCATTTTTATTTTCTGTTGTGTGACTTTTGTCCACCGCTCTATTTCCCGCTCTCTCTATCACTTTCTCTTATTAATGGGCTTGTTTTGAAGTTTTGAAAAATGAGGGAAAATGTTCATTTTTCATCAAACGAGCGCCACAAATCCCCGCAGCAGCACTGGCAAATCCTTTAAATCCTACCAAGTGCGCTCACCTCCCCACTAGAGAGTAAAAGCACGAAAACAAAGAATTCCCCCACTCCTCACTACAAATACATTTTCTTTTTTTTTCATACAATACCTTTTTTGTAGTATTTATTACTAGAAATGACAGAAAATTATAGCTTTCTCACATTTAAAAATGAGAGTCTGTTATTATCACTATTATATTTCAAGGGAAAATTGGAACTGTGAGGACTAGATGATGGAATAATATTGATTAATAAGAAAATAATAGTATGTGTCTAGCCAATTTCTCATCTCTCCAGAAGACTCACACTTTCTGATTGGGTCTGTATTAACCAGCTCTGTTATCATCACAATCAAAACCATGAGAATTGATGAGCCGAGGCAGCTCGGAGCGCTGCTAAAATAAAAACCACATGCTGCAGCCGAGACCAAACATGAGCAAATATACCTGCAAGTCAGGACTGGACAAATAATTACAAAAGCTACTTTAACAACTATAATCTGACTGGAATTATGTGCTTTTCTAATTCTAACAACATACAAACAAACTTCTGTTCGCTCAAAAACCTTGATCCTCCATTTTGGTTCTTTTTTGTTCTCTCACCTTCCATGACGTAGACGAGTGATCCCACATCGCCCTCCTTAATGATGCAGCTGTCCTTGTCGTACTCCACAGGGTACATGCAGTCCACAATCTCCTGGATCTGAGACAGCTCCAGGTTCTTCATGAAGTCGTTGTCCAGAATCGCCTCTCTGATCAAATCCTTCGACCTGTGTGTTGCGGAGGATAGATGTTAAAATCAGGCTGTGTAAAATCCAACATTTCAAACAACGCAAACGGGTTTTATTTTCACTTGATTTTGTGCCCCCAACACAAGCTAGTTCAGGGAGAGTTTTGCAAAAACAATAAGTTGTTGAAAAGACGTTCCAAAGACGTCTCAAAAACGTTGACATTTGGTTGAAAAGTGAAAGGTGAAAAGCCATCATTTTTGGTCGTTAAAGATGTCCCTCCATGTCTAAGATAAGTTGAAAAGTCGTCTTTTTAAGCTACTTCTATAGCCTTTCTATCATGAATTCATTCTTATTGTAATAAATTAATATAGTGTATTAACAAAATGTTTTCCCAATAAACTCATTATATTAAAAATGCAGTAACAAAAAAGTACCATTAAAACATTTACTTAATTGAAAAAATGTTAGCACACTACACAAAACCAACCAAAACCAAACCAACAAAACCAACACTGAACAAACACTTTTAAAGCAGTGCTTCAATTCTCTCCAATAGAGTGGGATGCAGTAAAACAAACTACATGTGACAATGTACAAAGCAAGATACCGGAAATAAAACGCTTAAGGTGCTCTATAACTTACATAAATTACCATCTTACAACATTAGTCTACTAACTAACACAAACATTCAGCTAACTTAGGAAAACTAATTACTCACTTTCACTCAGTAACGCACAGAACTGTGATCACAAGCGGCAAAAACGTGAGCAGAACTTTCAGTGGCAACCAGGCTACTACTGATGACATCACACACACGCGTACCCAAGCCGGGCACAAGGATTTTACATCTGGAGCAATAGAAATACCAGCAGATAAATTAAATAAAGTCTGGAAATTATCTGGACCTATTATATGTGGAGGAGTTTATAAGCTAATAAGTGAGGAATTACCCAAAAAAAAATATATATATATATCCAAAGATAATGATTCTGCAGGAAAAAATTATAAAATATGAGTATGACCATTGAGAAGCTGCGAAAACAAATTGCTTATATTCAATAATGTACAGTGTCTGGGTGACGTTCACACAACACGTTTTAATAGAAATAAGATGTCCGTCTTGGGCTAAATGTGGACCTAATCAGACAAACTAAACCAAGCCCAATTTTCAACCACTACAACCCCGGCTATCTCCTGAGATGCACACTGCCACAAAGAAGAGTATGATAAGAGCACCTTACCTACCATAAGTGCAGCAGTACACGGGTCGGGACACAGCCCATGTGCGAGCTCACATTCACTAAGTGAAGCAAACACACAGCAGAGTGGAGCAGAGTTGAGCATAAAGACGAGAGATGTTGCTGGTGAACGTTCCACTGCGTGATCAGAAATAACACCGTACATTTTAAGACAGAAGGCGCAGGCCGTATAAAATCCCACCTCGGACTCTGGACATGCCTGACACAAGCGCGACCTTTCACACGGACAATAAATGCAGCATTAAATGTCAGCTGAAAATATCGACAAATCTAAGCATCAGTCCAATGGCGATATGATTCTGATGTTATTGTGCATCCCTAATTAAAAGTTCGTTGGGTTTTTTTTGCTAACTCTGTGCTTGGGTCTTGGCTTTATTGGTGACAACTCGTAATGTTAATTTTATAACAAAATGATTAATTATAAATATGCATGTATGCAAACACACAGTTGAGTTTTGCTAACGTTGTTAGGTATTTCCTTACTATTTTAAAAATGATGAAATATGATTGTATGAGGGCGGCATGGTGGCGCAGTGGTTAGCGCTGCCGCCTCACAACGAGAAGGTCCTAGGTTTGAACCCCGGGGACAGCTGTAGGGTCTTTCTGTGTGGAGTTTGCGTGCGGCATCTACAATAAAGCTCAGTAATTAAATCTAATGTTTTAAAATAAAACCTGTACCTCAAAATGAGCCACTGAAAATCTGACAAATACCATAGTTTTCTGTCTTTTAGTGAACAAATGTGTCCTCACAACCTCCTAAAAATACGTCTGCACACACACACAAATTTGCAGCAGTCATCTTGTGTTAAAAGCACACTTTGGATAATGAATATGCAATGTAACCTTTCACTTCAGGACTCGGCACCAGACTCCTCCTGGCTGTAACGTGCCATCAGAGAAGTGATTTTTAGTTTGAATTGCATATTACTTCTAAACAAAAGACCTCACCTCCAAACAATCAGAGGAATAACCTTTAAATCCCATTTTCACAACATTTCCTCCTCACAATTAAACACCTCGACCAGAGACATGTCTGCAGTGATGCAACAGTATTTTCCAGCTTTGGGTGCAGGCGCTCAAACATAACAAGGGAACAAAATTGTTTATACTTTCAATTTTACATCAACTAATGACCAGGTAATTATTTCATTGGTCAGATCTTATAACAGAGTTCACTTTTACATTTGCCAGTCCCTCCAGGATTCCGCGGGCCTTTGTTCAGATTGTTGCAGTCTAAAATGCCTGATTTTGCGGCAGTTTTTCTAAAAAATTGTGATGAAAGTTTCAGGCGTTTTGTTGCAATAACGTTGTGGCAACAAGTCAAAGTTGTGAAAAGATGTGTGATTTTGTCCCTCTTTATAATGATTCTTTAACAATTAATTAAAATGAAGGAACAAAACCACTATTATTTTTATTAACCATTAATCATATAGTTATTTCTGAAAGTAAATGTGAGGCGTTTCTATCACACGTTTCCTGCATCTTCTAAACGTAGCAAGAAAGTGAGTTTGCTGACGTATGACTCAACACTTTGTGGAAAACAATGATTTGGTAAAAATTGTAGAAAAGTTGCGGTTGTTGGTGATAATTGCACGATAGTAATGAATTGGCGGGGATTTGCTGAATTTTTGTTAATATCTGCGATCACTGATTTGAAGTAAGACTAGCTTGACTGTTGTTGTTTGGGGGGCTGTACTGAGGTGCTTTACAGTTTTTTACAATCACTTTTGTACTAATAACAGAACCTTCATGTCATTTTTCAAAATTCTAGACACAAAACTCAAAACAGTCATTATTTTTAACACAGGCTGTCCAGTGTTCAAAACTTGGCATATTGCATTCATATCTTTAGAGAAGCCTTGCTTTTGCAGAAGCATTGTTTCTAAAAATCAAATTTATTATGAAATATCATAGGAACATTACTTTAGATCACCCTTACACAAGATACCCATAGCTTCATTGTGTATTTGTTAGTACAATCATTAAATATAGGTGTGCAAAATATGTGATTCAGGTTTCATTATTTTATTGGAGACTAGAGAGAATAGTACAGACACAGTGGCATCATTGAAATCCTGTAATGTGGAATTTACTGATCAAATCAAATCACAACATAAGATTTGTAGATTAAGCCCTCCTCTATGACGAGGCCCACGGCCACCTCTCAAAAGGGGTGCTTGTCCCCTTCTATTCCTTTGACCACTATGTATTCCTAGCCTTTCACCTTCCCCTTCTGGCTCCATGTCCTCACTATGTTGAGTAGGCTACTACAGTGGGATACCACTCATCTTACTTATATATACATACAAATATGTGAAATCAATCAGCAGTAATGAGTGGCCATTAACTCATTAAAACCACAAAAGCAATTATGTAAAAAAGTGACATCCTGCATACAGTAATGTTGAATATGAAAATGTGTTCTGTAAAAGTGGTACATGGGACCATAGACACTATATCTGGTAAAGAATGAAATATGACATTCATAGATAATGTAGTCCACCTGGGGTCATATTCTGTGCTAATTGGTATCAAATGATCCTTCCTGAAACTGTCATAATCTAAACATAGACTATTATTAATACATTTTCATAAAAGCTATGCTTCAAGAGTAATGCAACAGTTACTTATCATTTTAAGCAGTTGTATCAATTGATAGTTGGCTCTTTATAATGAAATAAATACACACCAAACTCAGATGTGATGTGTGATTTGCATTTTGAAATAGTAATACTTTGATGTTAAGTTGTGTCATTTTGAACCAGTGATTTTAGTTCAATGAACAAATGATCTTTGGCTTATATGTATTATATCCAAGCATTTGAAAAAAAGAGTTAAGTGTTTTGAAAAATGTGCATTTTGAACATTGGTTGTGATTTATGTGTCTAAAGTTTTGAAAAATGACATGAAGGTTCTGTTATTAGTGCAAAAGTGATTGTAAAAAACTGTAATAGAATTTTAATTTCACAACAGTGACGAACATGAACAAGACTTCGCAGGAAATATTTTCTTTAGCTGCTGTCAAATGTTAAACAATGTTAATTGGGACTGTAGGGCTGAGCGATATGGCCTACAAATAATATCACAATATGTTTAAGCTATATCGCAATACACAATATATATCTCGATCCCGTCTCCCCCGTGACCCCGGATGGCAGTTCAGATAATGAATGAATGAATGATGTTCTCTCTTTCTGGGAGAGAACCTTATTTCCCACAATCCCCTACACATGGCTGTGTCACAAAAATGCAATGGACATGTGTCCAGAATAAACACTGAAATATCAAGTAAATATCTGTACTGTGAGTAGAACGCTGTTTGTTGTTATGTATCAGCTAAAGTGAGTCTGAGGGGGAGATTTAACTGAACTGGAGCGTTTTTGTGAGTGATGGCGTTCCACATGAGAGTCACACACGCAACACGTTTACATCGTGAAGAATGTCATTTATGTGTTTTTACACATTTACTTGTGTTTTTGTGACAGAGTAACAGCAGCAGTGGTGTTTATCTTCAGAACCAAGTCGTCCACTTCCATCTCATATTGATGTGTCTGAAATATGGTGTGGATATTCACTTCTCTCTCTGCACGCTCACTTCCCTCCCCTTCCACTACAAACACACGTGCACTAGGAGAGTGTTGTGGACGGTGGGGGAGTGAGCTGTCTGCTCTGAGAGGGTAGAGAAGCCAAACTGGAGAGTGAAGTACATGCTGTGTTTGGAGGTGCTGGTGGTCAAGTGGTTAGTTCTACTTGCCTCTGGGCCAAGAGGTCATGGGTTAAATCCTAACTTCAGCACTACCATCACTGGGTCCCTGAGCAAGACCCTTAATCCCAAGTTGCTCTAAGGATACTGTTCCTGTTATTAGAAAATGACAGTCGCTCTGGATAAGAGGTCTACTAAATGCCATTAGCGTAAGGTAAACGTAAATGTTTAACATTAACGTGAGGATTTGTGCTCCATCTTCAGCATATAGTCATTTACTACATCACACGTGGAACAAGACCAGATACATCCAGTGTATTCCATATATCACACGCCTTTATGGGAATGGACCACATTTTAAAACTAATGATGAACAAATATTGCCACAAACGGTGTATTTTGCGACATCAGTATAATATGAAACGACAGGACGTTTTAATTTACTCATCTGACACATTTGTCATATCACACAGTGCTAAACTAAAAAAAGTGTTTCTGATTAATTTCCCCAGCTCTAGAGTGCACAGAAAGAGCTGCAGCGCGCTTTTTCTCCAGTGTGGGGATGTGAAACAGCAGGGGGAACGTGATAGTGCTGGAGAGAGAGGGAGGGTGAGAATGTGTTTTGGAGAGTGAGTTGAGGGAGTTTGGCAGATTTAAACCCAGAGGATCCACGCTGGACTGGCCTCATTTACAACAAATGAGCCCTCAAACTCTCAGTGCTCTGCCCTCCTTCACACACTCTACACTCCTCCCTCCCTCTGTTTGAGTTGTTGAGGCTTTTAACTTTTTCCTTTAGTGAGAAAGCGGAGATTCATTTCCTAAGCAGGTCTCCAGCACCAAACACAGAACACTTCTTAAAAGGACAAAATGAGAGATAGAGACCCAGACAGTGACAAGAGAAAGACACAAAGAGAGGAAAAATGGCATGGAAAGTGTGAGGACGGAAGATTTCTTCTAGTTTAAAACAATCTAATACAGCCATATGTAGGGGACGAGGAGAGATGTTGTAGCCACTTACCTTTATCATGTGATGTTCAGTACTGAGCAAAAGTTTTAGGCAGGTGAAAATGCTGTAAACAAAGAATGCTTTCAAAAATGGAAGTGTTAATCATTTATTTTCATCAATCAGTGAATGAACAAAAGAGAAATCTGAATCAAATCAATATTTGGTGTGACCACCCTTTGCCTTCAAAACAGCATCAATTCTTCTAGGTACACTTGCACACAGTTTTTGAAGGAACTCTCGCCAGGTTGTTCCAAACATCTTGGAGAACTAACCACAGATCTATATAATCCTATAATCCTACAAAACAATATATAATGACTATAATCCTACAAAATAATATAACGACTATAATCCCACAAAATAATATAATGACTACAAAATAATATAATGACTATAATCCCACAAAATAATATAATGACTATAATCCTACAAAATAATATATAATGACTATAATCCTACAAATAATATAATGACTATAATCCTACAAAATAATATAATGACTATAATCCTACAAAATAATATCATGACTATAATCCCACAAAATAATATCATGACTATAATCCTACAAAATAATATATCAATGACTATAATCCTACAAAATAATATAATGACTATAATCCTACAAAAATAACATCATGACTATAATCCCACAAAATAACATAATGACTATAATCCTACAAAATCCCTGACTTTGTGCAAGTGTACCTATAAGAATTGATGCTGGTTTGAAGGCAAAAGGCAGTAACACCAAATATTGATTTGATTTAGATTTTTCTTTTGTTCGCTCACTTTGCATTTTGTAAATTGATAAAATAAATAGTCATTATTTATATTTCTGAAAGTATTCTTTGTTTACAAAGTATTTTTTCACACCTGCCCAAAACTTTTGCACAGCACTGTACATAGATCTCACTAGAGCGGCAGCTATTGGTTCTTTTTGTAATTTTAAGTATTTTTTCATGGATTAATCAAGTAATCGGACAAATTCTTTTTTTTTTAAACAAAAAATATGTGAAAAATCTACAACCAATTGGCTTTTATTCCTAATGTCCCCTTCTTTAAAAATCTAAATGAACCTTTACAGCCCTTAACGACACTTTAAAACCAGTCTCATTGCACGTGTTATCTGTCTGCAGATTTTTGTACTCAGGTTAACTTATTGTAATATAAGGAATAGTTTATTTATCTTTATTCTACTCCCCTATCTCCCTATTTTAAGTTTAAGTTTGTATATTGTATCTTTTTTATTTTATTTTTTTTATTATATATTTTTAATTCTTTGCCTAAACTACACAGTCAAAAGAGTGGATCAGGATACACTTACCGCATGTTGTACTCCATAATTTGCATGTGACAAATAAAGAATCTTGAATCTGTGAGAATTTGTGGTGTTTTTCTCTACCTTTGTTTTAGGGTTTTGCTAGTGTGTGTGTGTGGAAGTAACATGCTTTATGTTGTTGTGTTCAGGACGTCCTGCTCTACTCTGATGTCTCTGATGTAAATGCTGACACAGTCTTGAATTCTGGACATTTCTGATGAAAACTGACCTGCACCTGTAGAAATGTTTCTTTTTTATAGTTTTATGTAGTATGAAAGTGCTGAAACTGTAGATATAACTACTAGAAACAGTAAGAACAGTGTGTGCTTTATTGACTTGCAGAGTTTTATTATGCATTCTATGGCTTAGTGCTATGAAGAACAATAATAAGTTTTGTTAAGAAACACTTTATTCATTTAGTATCTGTATCTCTATCTGAATATAGAATAAATAATGCATTTTCTATATTTCTTTTTTCCTATTGGTTACTCTCTAACATTACAAAAAGTGAAGAAAAAAAAGGTTTTGGGTCATTTTAAACCATTTTTTAAGGCTATTTGCTGTTTTTACCTTTCTAGGAGACAAATAACTCTTCCATTAACTGGCCAAGACGCCGTTTAGCGCCGCGTCACAATAAGCGATGGACGGACGTTCCGGAATAAACACCAAAAATCTAAATAACTGGCTGTATTGTGAGTAGAATTCTGGTTGTTGTGGTTAGTAATCAGCTAAAATATGAGTTGAGTCTGTAATAAAGGGGAGATTTGGGTTGAACTGGAGCGTGTTAGCGAGTGGCTCACATGCACGCTCACAAACGTGTTTACATCGCAAAAAATGTCATTTCTGTGTTTTTACGGATTTACTTCTGGTTTTGTGCATGAAACATCTCACAAATACTTTTACATACAGAGGGATCAGGTCTTGCCTTGTTCGTCACTAATAAGCGTCCGTGTGAAACACAAGCAGAGCTGGCTCTAGCGAGTAAAAACAACTAAACGAAGCCTCGATTCTAGAAAAATTACTACAACCATTTTATGTAATCGAATTATTTGAGTTTATAATCGTTCCAGCTCTAGCCAAAACACTAAAAAAGTTCTACACACTAGGTAGTGCACATGGAGTGTCAAAGTCAAAGTCAAAAAATCAAAGTAAATGTTATTGTCATCTCTACTATATACTGTACAGATATACAGAGATCTAGACGACGCGTGGGCTCCAGTTTTTATAGAAAAGTAACAGGAAATAGGGAACAAAGAAGAAACAAGGCACATGGAATTAACAGCATATAAATACAATACAAAATATACATTTTAAACTAGAAATGGAGTATTAAATATAACTTTAAACTAGAACTAGAACTAGAAATAGAGGTAGAGTCACGTGCCCTATTTCACTTGGTACACTACTTAGGATGGAAAGTGACTTTTTCTTAAAATGTTGTGCACTATGCTGGAAATGCTCTGCCCTCACTCCACTCTGCTTTCACGCTCACTTGTCCTGGTGATGTGTTAGAAATGTCAGAACTATCAGTATCAACGTCGGCGGATATATGCATGAAAAATATCGGATATCGACATCAGCCAATAATTCCCATATCATACATCCTTAGAAAATAGATATTGCTGAATGAGGCCCATTAAGTGTATTTTAATAAATATTAAGGGAGCCACAGGCAGATGTTGAACATTTCAGTGCAAACTGGTAGAGTGTGTTGAAAAGAAAAAGATGGTAAAGAGCAATTTTCTAAACTCTTACTTTATATGCACATCATGTGTCTCACTACATTTCACCTCTGGGCCATAAAGGAATTATCATCAACTTCCACACAGGAACATCTCTCTTCTTAAACCACGTTTTCAAATGTTGCCACTCTGCACATTAAACTCATTTTTCATTTTTACATTTTTCATCCAACATGATGAAAGAGCAAATACGAGTGAACATGTTTGTAGAGTGGACTGTACGATTATTAATTCTCTTATCAACATGGAGAATTCTACTACACAGCTGCAGAGCTATTCTCCAAATCTATCAGCAAGCTGCGATGTTTGCTTTAAGATGTACGAGCTGATAAACGCATGAGAAACTCAGCTTTAATAAGAGACTGTGTGTGTGCTCTACATTTACAGATCACTAAATGGAAAGCAATGCCAAGAGCGCGTCAGAGCCAGTGGTCTAGTTACGGAGTGAATTCTCTAAAGAGTCCAATCTAAACCATACACAGGATGAAGGAGAGCCATTTCACTCTTAAATCCACAATTTATTACAAGTGTGCTCGGCTGTAAGGATTTACGTCTACATATATGGCAGCATTTTTTGATCTGAACAAATGGGATCTTCGGCTAACGCTGGGCTGCAACAAGTAATCCATACCATTTATTATAAACAATTATTAAAATAGTTTTTAATTTATTTATTGATTGGTTGTTTACATCATAGCGCCAGGCGTTTACATCAGCTGCCATTTTGTCAGTGTTGTTGGCACGGTGGCGCAGTGGTTAGCGCTCCAGCCTCACAGTGAGATGGTCCTGGGTTCGATCCCCTGGTCGGCTGTAGGGCCTCTGTGAGGCCTGCATGCTCTCCCCGTGTTCGAGTGGGTTTCCTCCGGGTGCTCCGGTTTCCTCCCACAGTCCAAAAGCATGCAGTACAGGTTAACTGGTGACTCTAACCTGACGGCGTAAGGTGAATGTGTATCATTGTGTGTTGCAGGACCGGTGCGTTGGCGCCTGCCCAGGGATAGTCCCCGCCTTGCATCTGCAAGTTCCCAGGATAGGCTCCAGTCCCCCAGACCCCGATAGGGATTAAGTGGTTCAGATAATAAATAAATGAATGAATTTTCAAAATAATTAGCAAATAAGTTGCAGCCTTCCACAGCACAGCTGCTCCTCTCAGCAACATTTCACTCAACCACCATCAGCTCAAAGTTGATAAATATATGTTTATCACAAACAGACAAATGCCACTGCTAGTCAGTATAGATTAGGAAACGCCTCTGCCTCATTATTATTATTATTATTATTATTATTATTATTATTATTATTATTATTATAGTAACAGTATTTACATCCAAAATACCAAACAGAGCAAAACAGAGAGCAGACTGATGCTTCAACCACCAACATCTCAACAAGCAGACATGCAACTGAAGACAAATGTGTCTTTCTGCAACAAATTACAAAGATTACACACGCACACACACACACAAACACACACACACACATTCCCACTGATAAAGGCACAGGGCTTTAAGAGAAGCACCATACACGTCCTCATCACTTCTCTCAGGGCTCATCTGGTTGCCTCATATACTGTCACTAAAGCCATTTTTCATTTCTTTCACTTCATAATGACTCAGTTCCAAACCGTTACCGAGCTAAATTACATAAACTAATAGCAGACATTGTTACAGTTATTTAATATAATACCAAAAACGTGCATGTTTCCATCAAATATGAAAACTGGGTGATGCCAACTATGGCCAAGAGAAAGAGGGCAAGAGTCCAGCAAGCAGATGATTGACCAGAATTTGCATATACAAACAACAAAAGAGAAGGGGACGCACCGATCCAACTTTTAAAGTTCTGATACTGATGTCGATACCCGCGCTTTGTGTGTGGGCCAAACGCGAGTATTGATCTGATATCAGTGTGTAATGAATATTCAGTATATTTCTGTGTGAGGAGGAGACTCTGTGTAATGTGATTTTAAAACAGGTGTGTGATTGAAGTATTTTCCCTAACACTGCAGCACTAACAGCATCTGACTAAAATCAAATGTACGTTTATATCAAACACATATTATATTTCATGTTTTTCTGAAGTAACAGTTTTCGTTCCAGAGGAAGCTCGTTCTGGAAGCTTTGCGGGGGGATGCTGTCGGCTCGGCGCAGGTGTGAATAACATATTTGCAAAATAAAATTGACTAACGGTGAGCGATTGGCTCGGGAGTGCCGGGGCGTTCGACTGATAGGAAAATATTCGTAGACGTGGTAATTCTAGTGTTAAACGAGTGCACGGTAAGACCTCACTTCCCTGGAATCGATCCCCAATGTTGAACGTGGTCTGACGTGGTGTAGTTCAGCACATTAAACAGCAGAATGGTGGGATTTGATCAACTTTTGTTCTTGTAGTGTGTTGTCTTGCTTGTTCTGCTCACTTTCCTTTCAACATGTTGTAATGTGTAGCTTGGTTTAGCACCAATATCAAACCAATGTGGAACATTAACACAACTTTACTGCAGTACTGCTGCCCACACAGAACCAAGCACACAAACCTAGAAACACTTGGAGTTTAATAGAATAAATCATTCACACAGATCAGCCCAGTTTGAACCCTCCACACCACATCCAGCTCTTTGAGACACGCCCATGTCCCATATATGCAGAGTATCAGTGCAACCCCAAACAGAACATACCCAATAAATACACAGTCACTGCTGCCTTACTTTTTAAAATAACTTTCTGATAACAGATGCACAACCACTTATTAAACCTTATTAAACAACTTATTATGCAGTATTCAGCATGTATAATTATACTGGAAAATACCCGCCATGCTGAAATGTTCAACAGCATCAATTTCCATGCATCTGCTTTGACAAGCAAATTATGTGTCCGTTAAACAAAGCAGGCTCAGTTTTAGTGAAGCCCGTTGGCAGTGAGATAAACACCAGCAGCGTTACTCAATAGTACAGACCAGAGCTGGGCAATTCATCAATACATAATCAAAACTTTTAATCAAATCATTATTTTGCTTATTTTTTAAATGATGTACATGCTTAAGAATTCTGTTACTATTTGTCCGCATTGTGTGTTCATGTAGCGGCCCCTTCAGATACACTAGTGTGTATGTTTTGTCACCTGACACGGAATAAATAAATGTGATAAATAGAGTCAGTATACTTCATAAGCATTGCAATCTCAACTATTAAAGCAAATTCCCCACAAGTTCATTACTACTGTGCAATTTTGACCAATTACCGCAATTTCTGACCAGTCATTGTCTTTTCCTGCGAAACGTAACCACTATTATTTTTATTAACCATTAATCATTTAGTTATTTTTGAAGGTAAATGCGAGGCGTTTTTATCACACGTTTCCTGCATCTTCTAAATGTAACAAGGAAGTGAGTTCACTGACGTATGACTCAACGTTCAACGACAATGACTGGTCAAACATTGTGGAAAAGGTAATTGGTTGAAATTGCACGATAGGAATTAATTTGTGGGGACTGGTTAAATTTGTGTTAATTGTTGTGATTGCAACATCGCGACTTTCAGGGTCTGAAATATCATTCGGCATTTTTATTTTTGAACTCAACCAGACATTTACATGAAAAACGATTCTCCCTTTAATAAAACCTAGAACTTCTGTCTAATGCATTATAAAGTGATGTTACAGCATGTATAACGTCTGCTCGATATTTTCATTTTGAAGCAGTGCTATGGGCTGGTTGATGACTGAATCGATGGGTGTGGGTTGATGTTTGGTGACAGCCCTGCAGCGGGAGTGAGTGGATAACAGCTTACTGTGAGCTCTTGTGGTAGCAGGGCAGTGTGACGTGGCTGAGCTGCTGGAAGTCGAAGGCGGTGGGCTCGGCCGAGATGGCCTGCCTCTTGGTGCGTTGCTGCTCCTGCAGCTCGCCCCGGTTCTGGACCTGGACCTGGTGCTGCTGGGTGGCGGGCCGGATCACAGAGCGGTACTTGTCCAGCTCGTTCTGCAGCTTCTGGATCAGCTCGTCCTTCTGGTCCAGCTCCAGCTCCAGCTCGTCGATCAGAGCGTCTCTCTGCCTCAACTCCTCGATCTTCTCCTGCAGGGCGTACTGCAGGTCTCGCAACGTACCCATCTCTCCTTCACTTTTCTGCTCTTTACCTGGCCCCCTTGTTCCTCCTCTTCTCCTTTCCCTCTTTCTTTCTCTCTTTCCCTGTTTCTGCAACTTCTGGATCAGTTCTTCCTTCTTCCGCCACTCCCTCCTTCCTTCTTTGCCTCCTTCTGATGTTCCTTCTTTCACCTTCTCCCTCTTTCACTCTCTCCCACTTTCCTTTTTCTCTCTCTATTTCCCTTTTCTCTTTGTATCTGTCTTCTCTCCTGTCTTGTCCTCACTTGTCCTTCTCTTCCCTTCTTTCTCTCCTTCTTTACCATTCGATCCCCCTCTCTCTTCCTCTTTTCTTCTTTCTCTTTTTCTCTCTTTCACTCTCTCCTAACTTCTCCCTCACTCCTGATTCTTCCTCTTTTGTTCCCTCCTTTCCTTTTTCACTCTCTTTTCTTCCCTCCCTCTTCACTCTCTACCTGTTTCTCTCCCTCTTCATTTCCCTATCTCTCACTACCTTTTTCTCTCCCTCTCTCTTCCCTTTTTCCCTCTCCCTCCCCCTCTCCCTCTTTTTGTCCTGTTTTCCCAATTCCTCCCTCTTTCTTTCTTTGTCTCCGTGTCCCTTTTTAGCTTTCCCCTCTCGCTCTCTCCTTTTCTTTTTCACGCTCTGTTTCCCTCTTTGCCACGTTTTTTCTCTCCTGCTTTCTCTCTCTCCCTCTTATATACTTCTTCCTCTTTCTCTCCCTCTTTTCCTCTCTCTCTCTTTACACTTCTCCCTCTTTCCCCCTCTCTCCGTCTCTTTCTCTCCTTACCTCTCTTTACGTCTCCATCTCTCTCCCTCTTTTTCTCCCACTCCTTTTCAGTCCCAACTTTTCTCTTCTCCTCCTGCTCTTCTTCACTGCTTTTTCTGTTCCTCCTCCAACAGCAGAAACGCTTCTCACAGGAACAATATTATATCCAGAGCAGTAATATCCACAGTAAATCTGTATCCCGCTGTGTGTCGTGGTTGTCGTGCTCACTGCCGTTACTGCTGCTGCTTGTCCCGCTGCTCGTGCCGGTTGTGATGGTTCCCGTGTGTGTGCGCGGGTGCGTGCGTGTGTGTGTGTTCGTGTGCACGTGAGTGTCGTTTCCGCGCGTTTTTCCCGCCTCCGTCACGGCGCGTGGGGTTCCTCGGTAACCGGGAGGAGACGGAGCCGCTTCACGGGGCTTTTCCCGGTAAATGATCAGACTTGTGAGGGATTCGGTGATGACGTTTCATGAATAAATTGTCATGCGTTCAGCTATTTTTAGCAATAAAGATCATTTGTGACCCGATGGGGCGAAATGAGTGGGAATTGTCACGTTGTAATTTTGAGATACAGGCTGATCAAATGAAAAGGTGTTGAAAATATCGTTTTGGAAAGAAAATGTCTTCATGCCCCAAAGCGTCATAGTCAAGATAACTGTAAAGCTACTTAAATGGCTAGTAAAGTTGAAACCCATCAAAATGCTTCAAACTTTTCAAGACCATCACAACCCCTTTGTTTATTAATTAGTTTTTTAATAACTCTAAATCGCTGTAACTTGCAGAAACCACACACATACCATCAGCATCACAAACTGTGAACTTAACGAACATTATATTGATTCCTCTGTATGTGAAATTATTTGTGAGAAATTCCGTGCACAAAAACTGAAGTACGCCATTACTCACTAAAACGTTCCAGTTCAATCGAATTTTTCCTTTTATTACAGAAATTTTTACTAAAAAACTAAATAATAAATAACAAAAAATAAATAAGCGTTTCACTCACAATACAGCCTTTTACCTGATATTTTCAGTGTTTATTACAGACTGGCGTCCATCGCATTATTGTGACTCAATGTGCAGGGGACTGTGGGAAATGTAGTTCTCTCACAGAAAGGCCAAAATATGAATTTAAATAAATATTTTGACATATTTTCTAAAATCTAGTTGTGAAATACTGGGTATATCCCCTTGGAAGTTAAGGATTATTAAAGATACCAACAAAAAATGTTAAACATGATTTTTTCGGTTTTTCAGTCGGAAAAAGACTGGAGGAGCATAATTCAAACAACTGTATCTTGACAACTATTCAAGATATGACTCTGACTTTTAAAGATATCATTTTAAAGCTAATTTTCTTATCTTTCCAATGGTATCAAAACCGTTAACCATGTGATCTGTCGGTAACCGATTAAATAGAGCATTAAGCTGATCGACAGGGTTTTCAATGATGATTTTGTCATTTAAAAGCTAAAGAATACTTTGAGTTCAAGTTTATGGTTATATTCATAAAAATGTACAGTGTATCTTTTGCCCTGGCCTTTTCATTCCCCATAAAAATCAGTACAAAGATATTAATTAACAAAATTAGCATTTCATGAAAATACTAAAACAAATAGAATTATTTGTAATCAAACCTAAAAACATAACGTCATAAAACAAAGAACCATAATAAAAATTAAAAACACAAACATGCAAAATACTTTTCATCTAGAACATTCTTTTTGTTTCTCATTTTATAACTCTCTCTAACAGTACATCGTCGTACATCATTTTATTCCTAATCTCCCAACACTGGTAAAATGCAACAGAGGCTAATTTACCTATAAGAGGAAGGTTTTCCATATTCAAACCCACAATTACCTGGATCAGCAGGTGTTTCTAGGCATAAATTAAATCTATCTTTGGATTAACTGAGCGCGCATGGCTGATTATGATTCTCTATTGAACACATTTGTATCTGTAACACACTCCTTTTGCGTCTCTGGTTTATAACTCTTAACTCCGTGTTGTGTTGTGATATGACCTGCTATATTGGCCTACTAGCTATAAATAATATAGTATATATTATAGTATATATATTATATAGTAGAAAGTAATACCATATTTAAGTAATATATTTCACATTTAATATTTTTTACAATATACTTAAATATAGAGGTGTTATTTGTAAATATATAAAAAAGCACAATGCATGGATAAAATTGAATATTAAGCAACATAGTAACACCCTTTGCTACAATAAAGACTACACTAATAAGTAGCAAACTACTAATAAGTAAAGAATACTCTTGTAAGTAAACAATAAAAATGGACAAATATTGGACCATGTTGCATGCATACTGCATGAGTGCATGATGAAGAAATTTGCAGCTTGTTTAAACTGGGAGCTTCCAGAGGATATTGGCTGATTTGCACATGAATAAACTTAACATGGCTCAAAAGTGCCCTCTGGTGTGCAAACCAAACACTGACCACACACACACACACACACACACACACAAACACACACACACACACACACAAACACACACACACAAACACACACAAACGAAAGCTTCTTTATCTTGTTCTCAGTTCCTGAACCTTATCTGTGCACATATAATATTTTGCATGGTAAAAGTGGGGAGACAAAATAAAATGATTCTGGAAAATTAAGATAATGGCTACAATGTCCACAACCAAATGTGACCTCTGCATCTGACCCATCTGTGAAGGAGCAGGGGGCAGTTCACATGGGCATTCCCCGGGAACAGTGCTGGGGGGCAGTACCTTGCGTCTGGGACATGAACACGCGACCTTACCAACACAGGGCCAACTTCCTAACTGTTACACTACCAACTGCCAAAATGGCAGTTGGTACATAAACGAGTTCAGGCAGAATCTGTCTAACAAGGTAAAATACATGAAGAAACACAAACAAATAAAACGTATGTCTATGTCCAAATCAAACTATTCCTGCTACTGCTTTCAAAAACCCTTAAAGAAGCCCCTGCAGAGCACTGCTTTTACAATACTCTCCCTATAAATTACATTTTATGTGCATTCTCTCTGTCCGTCTCTGTGGTGTATCGTGACAGCTTTTATTTAACCGTGCCGTTCGCTTATCTTTAACTTAAACACAATGGCAGAAATTCAGGAGGCCATGCTGTAAAAGTTGTGTGTGTGTGTGTGTGTTTCAGGACTGTCAGCTCTTATCTGAAGATTCATGTTAATGGCTGTAAGAAGAAAACTCCCACGATGTACCAGAAGACTCCTGTACTCTTTCTTAGGCAATGTTTTCATCTCTCTCTCTCTGATGGTCTTATTCAGCCGACAGGATCACAGTTTTGCAGAAAAGAATCACACAAATAAATAATGCAGCCTGACAGCTTTAATCCAGAACCAAATCTCCAAAGGTTTATTTAGAAGATTACTTCTCTTCTCATCTTTTCAACCCCCCACCTCTCTCGCTCTGCCCTTGAGAGGACCTCTGCCTGCAACGGGCTTTAAATTTCACCTCTATAAACTCTTCCTGTGTGTGTGTGTTTTTTGTCGTTGTGGATCGATGGTAAGAGGATCTGTTGAAACGTGATGAGCGCTGCTGTTCGCTCCGGCGTTTCCTTTCGTCTCTGACCCCCAAATCGCTCACAAACGGACCAACATCAACATTTTGCGCCCAGTGCAAAGCGAAGAGGATGCCCGATGCACCTCGGGTTGTCTGGGCTTTCGCTGGGGGGCGAACGATGGCAATCTTTGCCTTGTTGCTAAGCAACTAATCGGAAAAGTTGCTTCATCTACATGTTTGCGCCGAAGCGTTTAAGCACCTGATGCTCTCCTCTGAGCGTGTTAAAGTGGCCAAGGCGTCTGGATGACCAACATTTATATTTAAAAAAGGATTATGATAGATGCAACTTGTCATTTACAACCTCTAGTCTATTATATCAAGTCAAATGGACAACGATTTGAGATCTGACGATTCTGAGACAATATCATATTCAACACCGTCACTTCCACTGATATCAAATTAGAGGTGTAAAATGACAAGTTTCACCATTTTATGATATCGATTTAATAGGCAACAATCTAATGTCTGCTGATATAAAGTCTGTTACAACGCAATTTTAATTAAATTCATATGTAAAGATCTATAACGATACACTGATCTACACTGATATACACCACTGAGAAAATAAAGCTGATTCTGATTTAGGTGGAATTGATCCAAAATAAAAACATTATGCACATTATAAACATCAATTTACAATGAAAAGGACTATTTTTATTATTTTTATTATTTTACATTTAAATGCTTATTCATTCATTATTCAAACCGCTTAATCACAACTGGGGTCGCGGTGGGACCGGAGCCTATCCCGGGAACTATGGGCACAATGCGCGGACCTACCATGGGCAGACACCAACACACCGCAGGGCACACACGCACACTCTCACTCACAACTTACAGAGCCAATTTAGATTCACCAATTAACCTGTACTGCATGCTTTTGGACTGTGGGAGGAAACTACCGTGCCGCCCCTCAAATAATATTGATTTTTGTGATTTGCTATGAATGGAAGTGATGGTGTTGAATCAGTATATGTCTCATATTGATCACTGGCTCCTGAACTTCGAATCGTTGTCCGTCAATATATTACCATATTGTATGAAACTTGTCATTTACATCCCTAATATATTCTATTATGGTTATGTGATTATATGTTTTGTACTTGCATTTCCATATAAATACATGTATGCATATTTGTGTTTTTTCCTGGTTTGTCAAATTACTCATAAACAGTATAGCATACTGTGTTATTATTAGGTCAGTTAATCACAAGTTTTTTCACAATACGATATTATACCGATTCCTTGGACAACAATTTGACATCTGCTGATGTCACCAAGTCTGCTATGATACGAGTTAAATCAATTCTGGAGCCAGTGATCGATATGAGACAATATCAGTTCAGTTTACTGTAATTAAAACAACATGAAGAAATGCAATTTGTTTCCCATGTCCAGCAGCGTACAATAATATAAACCCCCCCATAACAGATAAATAAGAGCCCTGATCAATCAAACACAGATATACAAAAAAATATTTAATCGTTGAATAGCTTTAAAAGAGTTTTAATAATAGAGTGATGGTCTCGGCTGGTTTCCAAATAAAATCCCGAGTCCTCTTTGTCCGAGTCCATGACAAGACAGAGTACAAACACAACCGAGTCCGAGACTAGACTGGGACTTTTAAAAACTGCTCTTGAGACCAAACTACAACACTACATTTAAATAAAAATAAACTACTCTTTTAGTAAAAACATCCTGTTCAGTATCAAGTGACATTCTAATGTGTATAAAGTCTGATCAGTGTTTTCATTTTGGATCAGTGATGTGGGTTTGCTGATGAATGAACCGCTGTATTGATGTAGACTGATATATCGTTGCAGTCCTGATAATGATGTAGGAAAAACACAACAACTGTCCAGTTTGTGAAGAACATGAACAGTTCCGGCGCTTCAGAACCACTACGTTTAAAGAGAACTTTGTAAAAACATATGTAGGAATGTGCCAAAGTAATAGTCCACTTGATCCTACATGACGTTTTCTACATGATCTTTTAAGTCTGAAGTGCTTCATCTTCAGCTTTAGATCTGACTTGTGATTAGACTTTTTGCAGCCTTGATCCGTCAAGCAGTTTTTGAAAACTGAAAGCGTGTTGAGAGTGCAGTTCCTTCAGCCCAAATCTGTCCGTACATATCACCAGCACTCGGGCAAAACTCCAATAAACACAATGAGCTCATGTTCTCAACATGGCCATTTTAAGGTCCTGAACACTGGTGTTACCATATTTTATTGTCAAACGCCAGTGAGCCTCCCTCAGCCAGCCTTCCACTTGGGAGGGGTTTGTGTAAAAATTAGGACTAGACATTACTGCTTTTCCCCTCCTCCAAACGCTTGACCTCCTGTGTTGCTGACAGTGAGCTCAAATTCCTCCCAAATTCCTGTCGTCCCGGACAATGCTGGGCTGTTCCTCTCACACTAACGCTGCATTTCACTCTGCGGACTGCTCTCTAAAAGTGTTGACGTGAATAAAATCAAACACGTTCAGCAGAAACCGCTGCTATGACAAAGGTCAGTGGTTAAGTTTATATCTTGAGACTGCTCATGTGACTCACTTTACAACAAACACGTTAGTACATACACTTCATCTTTAACCTTTAAAACCCAGGCACACAATTCATGTGTGAAACCATTCTAAGCTTTTCAGCCCTGTAAATCAAATTGAAATGGGTTAATCTTATTAATATATGTTTTGAGGAGAATCAGTACTTCTGGGCGATGCTGCCCTCTAGTGGGAACTATTAAATGTAAACACAGCTCGTGTGTAAAGGCGCTCCGGGGGATTTTTGGAGCGTTAAATTACTATTATGTCAAAGCAGCTCAGCAATAGAGCCTCTCTGTTATGTGAAACAGAGGAGAGGAGAGTCAGGAGCACGAGATGATGCTTCATGTTATGCTCTGTTGTACTGTATATGGTACTGTATATTTTGTGCAGTGATCACTGTGTATTGTATATCCATTAGTTTCATTGTATGTATACTATCTGTTTTATTGTGCTAGAGAGGCTAATAAAATTACTTGAACTTTTTACTAAGAAGTGATATCTTGTGCTTATACTGTACATGCATGAGAGGGCTGTAAACAGCTTTTTGGCAGCGCCCGGGGACAGCACCTTGCTCATGAGTACCTTGTTGGTACCTTTACCGGTTCATGATTCGAACCAGTGCCCTTCCGATTATAGGGTGAATGCCCTAACCGTTATGCTACCATACTGTGTGCTCAAAAAGTACCATAAAATATACCACACTACTGAGAAAATAAAGTGGATTCTGATTGAGGTGTCTGATAAAGATCCTCTGCTGTCTGTTTCATCACCAGCAGACCTATCTTCACTACAGAGCTAATGTCTTGAATTATTATGAATTATTATTTTACTCACAACAGACTTGAATTAAAGCTGCAGTTTCTGGTGTAAATAATGAACATCATGTGCCCCCATTTGTGTGGGTGTAAAGCATGATTGTTAAGCTACAACTTAGTTAAATTATATGCAAATAAAATATATGCATATAATGTATTTAGAGCACAGTATTGACAGACTGCTTAGCCTGAGTGGTAGTGCCCCTATATAATGACACTGCTTGGTGATTTCTGGCCACGGCATCAAAAATCTAGTTAAAATGAACATCCCGGTAGCAAGTATGGCTGCACGACCTGCCTGCAATGTGAAGTAATGTAGAAAAATTGATGGGCTGTATCATGATACATCGAGATATCGACTTGAATCGTTGACCTGATCATCGTAATCGAATTGAATCGAGACCAGTGAAGGTTCACACCTCTAGTTACAACACAGTTTAACCCTAAATTTATGCTGTTTTGTTTTTATTAATAAAATCCTTAACACCACGAGAGCTTTGTCACAAGAGTAGTATAGTGTGAGTAACAGAGTTATTTCCTACAGAGTGTCTACAGTCTACAGTCATCATGCTGCACCACATCACCCTCCACTGATGTAGAATCAACTGCAGTAAACTACATTTTTGACTGTTTGTAACACTGTCCTGTCTAATTTGTACTGCTACTTATCTTGGTCATGACACTCTCACACCAGACTGTATTCCTGGTTAAATACAGTTTAAGACACGCTTTAAACTCATGAGCTCAGCCCAGAGGAGAGCAGTATACTGTTCTGAGTCTCGCTTCCTCTGAAGGTTTTTCCTGTTTACAGCAGAGCGTGTTTGTCCTTGCCACCTTCACCCTCGACTCATTAGGACCTCAAACGCAGCAACATATAAGGCTGCTTCATGAACATTTTTATCGTTAAAATCTGTGTACAAATAAAACTGAAGTGAAATTTTTTCCATTACAATAAATCCCATTATGTCATTCAGGGAGGCAGCATAAAGGTTCTGTCCTAGGAGTAATGCTGCGTCTCTAAATCACTGGATGCAATGTATGAGAAAATCATCTCACCAAATTAAAAATTAAAGTGGAATATAAGTGGAAATGGTGCAGAGTTACTGAGCAGGGAAGAGTGTGAGCTACAGCACCAAGAGTGATGCTGCGTCTCTAAAGGGCACGATGCTACTTATTGTTATGATCTGCTAATTTAAAAAATTACAATAACATGCATATGTTTACGTATCATATGTGATAAAACTGCATATAATACAGTTTACACATTCTCTTGGTTCGGAATCCACTTAACTGTGATTTGGGTTTTTAATTTAGATTGTAACAATAAATAGCAACATTCAATTCAATATTATTCATATAGCGTTCTGAACAACAGTCATTGTCGCAAAGCGCTTTACATATAACTAACCCAAAACCTTTCATTTAGAATAAAATGGCATATGATAGAGAAAGCAGGAGGTCACTACTAAAGTGTGTGCTGCAGAATCACCCTAATAATTACAATCACTGCGTTAAAATAGACAGTATATCATAGAATGTTCTTTCTCAAAAGTGGTGTAACGGTAGGGTGTTCGCCCCGTGATCAGAAGGTCGCAGGTTCGAATCCAGGGCCAGTAAAGTTACCACTGAGGTACTCATGAGCAAGGTTCCGTCCCCAAGCACTGCTGCCCTTGTTAGCTGCCCACCGCTCCTTCACGGATGGGTCAAATGCAGAGCTCACATTTTGTTGTGCTGCACTGTGTGCTGTGCTGTGTTGTGTTCACAATGACAAATAATCAATCACTTAAAAAAATTAAAAAGCATCTCTGAATGACACGATGCTCTTTATTATTGTGACCTGCTACTTTAAAAATGGGAATGGCACACAGTTCACAAGTAGAGATTATTGCTGAGCTGCAGCATCATTCTAATATCTACAATTACTGCATCAAAAGATTATCATTAAAATGTGGTGTCTCAATAGTGATGCTGCATCTCGAAATGGCATGATGCTATTTATTGTTACTACGGGTGGGAATTGATGAGATTTGATCAATATCAATGCCACTGTGTCATCAGTCCAGTTCTTTATCAATTCTCTTATTGATTCCTGAGTCGTTTTTTGAGTGTGAATAAAGTAGTTCTACACAGTCTTCTGCAGCAATAGCAACCATTTTATTTTTCCCAAAATGGTGTCTTCACAAGACTGTGAACTTCAACACATTGATATTGATATTCAGAGTTGTCATTCTATGGTTTAGTTTATGAAGAACAATAAGGTTAGTGCAGGTGGAAACACTTCTTTATCCATCTGAAAGTCTATTTTTCTATGATTCACATATTACCCCCCTAACATTATAGAATGTAATAAATATTTTCTGATTTCATTTTGGCCTATAACGCATTTCTGGGGAGAGAAGTAAATTTTTTCCATGAGGGCGTTCCATATGAGAGCCACGGCACAATAACGCTGTGAGAATAAATAAATTTCCAGTAGATGTCTGTACTGTGAGTAGAACACTGGTTGTTATTTATCAGCTAAAATATATGTTTTGTATGTAATAAATGGGAAGATTTAACTTAACTGGATTCATGATTCCTCGTGGTTGAAGGTCAAGTCACAGAGAGTGTGACGTAATGTACTGCGACGCAAAACTTAGGAAAAAGCGGAAAACGTGGAGCTGGGAATTGAGAGAATCGTTAAGAAGAATCGATAACGTTGGAGGTGAACAATTCTGATGGAACTGATCAGTTCTCTAAGTGTTACGATCTGCTAAATAAAAAATTCTAATCACAAAGGTGGATGCTCCAGCAGGGGAATGTGTAAACTGTATTTACTGTAAATCACATAAGTGGAAATGTTACACAGTGCACAAGCAGGAGTTTAATACTGAAATGTGTAAACATCGTTTTAATAACTACAACTACTACATAAACATTTATTATAGAAAGTTCTTTCTTAGGACTAAATGACACGACACAATATATTTTTGTTAGAAAATGATCAGTGAAATTAAACGCTCATCACATAAGTGAGTTCCCAAACAGGAGCCAAATACTGATATGTGTAAACTGCAGCATCATTACAACAACTATATTCTATAGCATTATAACAACTATATTCAAGCATCCTGGGTGATGATGAGGAGGAGGAGGAGGTGAACATATGGCCAAACAAAGCACTTTCTAATGGCGTATTAAATATCCTGAGACAGGCTCCGGGGCGCTGCACGTTTCGGCCCTAAAAGCCGATAATGTAGGAAGCTTCCTGTGCAGGCGCTCCGCTGGGAACGCACTGATGGATCCGATCAATTATAAAACTCTCCTTCTCCACCCCTCCTTCCTCATCATCCTCATCCTCCTCTTTTTCTTGGGCGAACAGAAAGATGCGAGGTCATCACCGGTTCTGAGTGAAGTCCATTCATGTTCCGCTTATCTATCCATCAAGAGAGCAGGAGGAAAAATATTAAATAAAAGTCTCAGCACTAATTGAGCTGCACCCTGGAGCATCACGAGCTGCTGCAAGAAGCAGAAAGAGAATCGAGACTGTTTGTGCATAATCACTTGCATCTGAGATTACGACATTTAGCAGCAGTGTTGGGAGGCTACTATTAAACGGCAGCTTTTCCAGCTCCAAGCTACTTGTGATTAAAAGTGTGTAAGCTCCACTACAAGCTGCTGTTCTAATATAATCAGTCCCTCCAGCATTTCGCGGGTCTTTTATGAGATTGTTGTGGCCTAAAATGCCTGATTTTTGCAGCAGTTTTTCTAAAATATTATGATGTAAGTTGCAGTGTTTTTAGGCTTTTTGTTGCAATAATGTTGCAGGAGCCAGTCAAAGTTGCAGAAAGATTAGCAATTTTGTTTATTATGATTCTTCAACAATGAATTAAAATGAAGGAACAAAACCACTATTATATTTATTAACCATTAATAATTAAGTTATTTTTGAAGGTAAATGTGAGGTATTTTTTTCACACGTTTCCTGCGTCTTCTAAACATAACAATGAAGTGAGTTCGCTGACGTATGACTCAATGTTTTGTGGGAAACAACGATTGGTCAAAATTGGGGAAAAGATGTGGTAATTTGTCATAATTGCACAATAGTAAAGAATTTGCAGGGATTTGCTGAATTTTTGTTAATATCTGCGATCTCAACATCTTGAAATAGTGGCGGGTCTGTATAGTAGCTACTACACTACAAGCTACAGCGTAACAGTAGTAACTACATCCAAGCTGTTTCATCCAGTAACACTGAGGATTAGTGCTGCAGGACACTCTCAAAGATCATTCATTAAAAATGTGAAACATGACGATAAAAGTACTGGGAAGATCTGTTTTTAACAGTGTAACATTAAATGCTGATTTCAAATGTGTAAGTTCTCTCCGTTTACCTTTCAGTCATACATTTTGGTAAATACATTCATAGATTTTTGCTTCGATCTTGGCCAAGGTGGACTACATTCTCCGACTCCATTTGGCAGCTGCCAAGAGCAGCAATGAGTAATGCACTGAGGGCACGGCAGGGCACGGCAGCCAATCAAATGCCACTTCTGGTGTTGAACTCCATTCACAAACAGCAGCTAGTTGAAAATAGCTGTCTTTGTAATGATGGAGAAAAATAATAGTATTTTTTTGTAACTATGTAATGTTTTGCGTTTAGCGTTTTGCACTTGCTACATTTTCATAGGAATTCTGGCTCTTTTAAGAGAACTGGTTCTTATGGCTCAGTTCACTAACAAGAGACGTCTCTTTCAGCTCCCAAGTGGCTCCTTGATTTTTTCTTGCTTAAATTAATTTATTACCAAAAATAATGTAAAATTATGTGTAAAATGAATTATTAATGTAAAAAAACATACTTTATAAAAAATGTTTAGTATTTATATGGCTTATTATACTCAACACGGAACAGAGTGCTAGAAAAATAAATGTTAAAGTACAAAAACAAATACCATCTCAATTTGACAAAAAGATTTTCTGTTTTTGATGTCTTTTTCTCTCAGTGCTTCAGTAGGTGGATCTTGTCATTCACCAGGGCTGAGGTCAGGCATCTTGGGATTGAAAAGGTTGGTGACCGCTGCTCTATTGATAAATATACTCTAGATGTCTATACAACTTGCTGTGAGACAATGCTTTATAAAGTTACTGTGCACTGAACAGTGAGTGGTTAAGCAATGTTCAATATGTGCAAAATTGGAATAGAGTAAAAGACTTATTGAGCTTATGAACGGGAATATAATTGGAACGAGGAATAAAAACTCATAAAAGTTGTAATTTAAACTGGAATGCAGTGCAAGACACTAAGTTATGAATCACAGTTTTTCAATGCGAAACTCTCTTGAGGGCACAGTGGTGCAACAACATTCACACCTGGGCTCAGGTGACTCTGACGACTAACACCTTGGCTTGTGTGACCCTAACGACGTGAGTCAACGACCACCTTCAAGCTGACAACCCCACTAGAGGAAAAACACCTGGAACTGCACATCACCTAAAGCAGCATGTAGGGTCTTTAACAACCTAAAAGACGTCCAGTTCCCTTTGATTCAAGCTCAGTTTCAGGGACATTCTCTCTTGAGCAATTTGGGGTCAGGGGTCTTGCTCAGGGGCCCAGTGGTGGACGGCTGAATTTGAACCTACAACCTCATGGTCCATAAGTGAGTATCCTAAAACTAGGCCAATGCCACATTTTCTTATTACAATGTACGTCAAGCAAGCTGGGGTTAAAGGTGAAATGCTTAGTGGCGGCAGTGCTAAAGGTAGGTACCCTAACCCTAACCCACAACCACAGCAATCCAGACTCAAATCTACAACCTCTCAGCTCATAACCGATTTTCCTTTCACTAGACCATCACCCCCCCAATTCAAGTTTCAATATTTGTCACAAACTACATTATGTAAGTACAACATGCAGTGCAATGTAAATCTGGGTCGTTCTTATTGTAAATCAGAGTAAAGCAAAGTAATAAATTGAGTGCATGCTTTGTATTATTTAACAGAATATCTCTTCTTTTCCAAATCTTAAACTAACATAAATTACTGTACATGTTAGAACTGCAGTACATCTCATTTTAATAGTGGACATAACTGCGAATGACTTAGAAATTACTGTTTAATTAGTTCAGATTGTTGATTTACAATAATAAACTGTGAATTTACAGTTAAAACTCTACAAGCGATTTCAGGAAAAATCTGAAATATGAGAAAAGAAATCCAGGTAACTGCCCGTTTAACATAACAACAGTTTAAAGTAGTTACTGTATGCACAAAAAACTGCTGTGGATTTAGAAATCAAACTAAGAACTTGTGTTGTGTGTGTCATATAGTTAATTTACTATAATAGTGTTTAAATTTACAGGGGAAAAACTGTAGGAGTGGTTTAAGGAAAAATCCATAATATGCGACAAGAAATCCAGGTAACTGGCTCTCAGAACATTTTCCATAATTTTATGGACATTTTGTGTCATATAGTTAATTTATTATCATTGTAAATTTACAGGGACAAAATGTAGTGATTAAAGGGAAAAATCTGAGAAAAGAAGTCACATAGACATGTGTAGTTTTAAAATGTACACAACATGTGCATTTGTTCACAACATTCAACACAATATGTGTGACCAAGGACAGCCGTGTTAATATTATACATGTTTACACATCTCTGTTACCTTTCCTGACACTTTCACTGTCAAATGTGTCAGCACAGTGAATGTGTTAAAATCAGTACAAGAAACGTTGTCCCAAAACTCACCCATTAATGTGTAAGATTTCGATACAGTTTGTGTCCATTTTAACACATCTTTTCTAAGAGTGAAGTAACTGGACATTTTACGTAATTTAAATGATATTTTTACAGTTTCAAGCAATTAATTACAGTGTTACAGTGTAGTTACAAACTACAAGCTTGTGTGTTGTCACATTTGTGTTGTATCCAAGTAACTGGCTTTCAGGACATTTCAGGTAATTTTACTGATATTTTTACAGTTTAAAGCAGTTGCAGTGTGCGCTCAACCCCGCTGTGGATTTAGAAATCAAAGTAAAGCCGCTCACCGCTCGGACTTGGCATATTTTTGGAAGGTTTGTCTGGACAGGTCCTGGTGGTTTTGGGGTTCTGCTGAGATGCCCTGAGCCCGTCGTGTCCGCGGTCCGATGATCTGCGCGCTCGGTAACACCGACTGGCATTTGTGCAGTTTGCGCTTGAGCTCGTCGATCTCTCCATCGCGCTGCGCCAGTCGCCGCTCCAGCTCCCGAATGCGCTCCTCCTTCAGCGTCAAAACCCGCGCCAAGTCCGCGTCCCACTCGCTCATCCTCTCCCGCTCCTGACCCTCACCCCCTCCCCAAAAAATCACAAAACACCCCCAAAAACTTTAATCCCGAAGCGGGTTGCACCAGCTGAGCCGAGCCGAGCCGCTGCCAGACTCCAGCTGGAGAGAGAGAGAGAGAGAGAGAGAGAGAGAGGGAGGGGAAAGAG
>JAVGVS010000231.1:145325-157719 GCA_032718565.1 Distichodus sexfasciatus | reverse complement strand
TCACCTCCCCCACTTCCCCCTCGCTTTGTCCTCTGCTGGCATAGTTGTAAAAAGAAATGTATTGCGAAAGGAGCGATCAGAAAGGGAATTAAGAAACACGAGCTAAAATGCCACCACATACATGACAGTGCATAATTTATGCCGCCATACAAATTTAATCAAGGAAACAAGACGAGTGAGTGAGGTAACTCGTGATCACCAGCTAAGCCGACATCAAAGGAGAAAAAACTGATTTTAATAAGCGATGATGAGGGAGAACATATTTTTAGGGTTGATGCTGCTCCAGGAGGCTGTGTGTGTACGTAAGAGAGAGAGAAAGAGAGAGGGATGGGGGTTGGCTGGGGGAAGACAAGATAGAGAGAAAGAGGGATAGTCAGTGAGAGAAAGAAAAAGAGAATGAGAGAGAGAGAGAGAGAGAGAGAGAGAGAGAGAGAAAATATTTATATTCAGATTGGAAGATAGAAAGAGGAGAGAAGAGATATTAGATAATATTTTATAATTAAAGAGAGGGAGACAGAAGGAGGTGAAGAGAGAAGAGAGAGAAAGTAAGAGATGGACAGAGTTCTTACTTTATTTATTTATTTACTGTATTTATTATTAAAAAATCTTAAAGAGAGGGGGTGAGAGAGAGGGGGAGATAGACAGTAAGAGACTGAGAGAATGCGTGAAAGAGAGAGGAGGAGGAGGGTGGCAGAGGGAGAAAGGGAAGGAGTAGGGGTAGAGAGGCATGTCCTGTACATATCACATAACACAACGCAAGCGTGACACAACTAAATGTAAATGTGACACAACACAGGTGTGACTCAACAGGACACGTGTGACACAACACACACTGGTGATCACACTACCATTGCGTTGTGTCACATTCACTCTGTGTTGCAGTGCGTCTATGAATGTGTGTTGTGTGTGTAAAATGTCCTGCATGTCTTGTCATTCTGATGAAGGTGTTTGGTGATTTTGTGTAGCGTCTTCATTATTGCAGTGTGTTTGCAGGTGTGTTATCAACTTGATTAATATGTTTTCTTGCTTTAGCGTGTTGTATTGAGCTCTCTCGGCCACTGTAAATATTAGGAGAAGGTTTGAGGAAGATAAATGCATCTGGTCTACCTTTCAATAAATCTGTAAGGTAGTTGTTCAGGATGAAGAAAGAGCTCACAGCGACACTAAAGACAAACATCTACATTAATACTCTTTATGGAACCTTGGGGAAATATATATATATATATTCGAAGGTGTGTGTGTGTGTGTGTGTGAAGAGAAAATGCATTGTGAGCGCAGTATCAGTTAAAGATAGAGAAACAGTTGAATGAAGAATAATTGATCACTCCCATGATGTCGCACAGTAAGGCCAGGGTCCGGCGCGGGCCTGAGGGACGGCTCACATTACAGGTGTGTGTGTGTGTGTGTCCTGAGGGCTAAAGAGACATTACTCATCTTATTGCAGCTGTCCCAACCTCCATAAAACCCAAAAATCAGTGTGTCAGGACAAGAGGAAACTCGTTCACTTCTCAGTCACTGCCAGTGGATCTGTGTTTCACTAATTTAAGTGAATGTACGTGAATTAATGAATTAGAGTGATTATTTGTCATTGTGAACACAGCACAGCACACAGCGTGCCACAACCGCATGTGACCTCAGCATTTGACCTCTACATGACGGAGCAGTGGGCAGCATTTTTAGCAGCACCCGTGGAGGAGCAGTGCTTGGGGACACTACTTGCTCATGACTACCTCGGTGGTACCTTTAATGGTCTGGGATTCGAACTGGCAACCGTTCAATCACAGGGTAAACTCCCTAACCACTATTATACCAACTGCCCCAAAGTTGTACTTAATGCTTCTAAATCAGGAGTGTCCAGTTAGTTTTTCTCTTTTATACTTACTAATGTTTTACTAATGTCTCAGGTAGAAGCTCACCAGAACTGACTAAAGGAAATCCTCCAGGATGCTGTCCCTCCTGTACCGGAACTGGACACTAGAGGTGTGAACCATCACTGGTCTCACGATGCAATTCAACTGCGATTATTAGGTCAACGATTCAATATCTCGATGTATCACAATGCATGCCATCCATTTTTTTCATTTTCTTTATTTGCCATCAATTACTTCACATTGCATGCAGATCATGCAGCCATAGTTACTAACGGGATGTTTATTTTAAATCTAATTTTATGACGTAGCCAGAAAATCACCAAGAAATGTCATTATTCAGGGGTTTTCAACTGCTTCTGTCCCAGGCACTACCACTCAGATTGTGGGGAGAGAGTAATTTTTGTATTACTTTTTAGATATTTGCATTAAATTCATTATTCTTAAAGATTCCCAAATCATCTGTAAATGTTCTGAAAAATTAAAGGAATAATTTTTAAAAAGTGATTGCATGTCATGGACCACCTGCAATGCATAGACCACTAGGGGGCAGGGGGCCGGCAGTTGAAAATTTCGTTGTTATTATAATCAATTATGGTCTGCCATTGCATCGTGATGCATCGATTAATTAATCAATTAATTTCAACACCCCTACTGGACACCTCAGATTTAGCAGAAGTATTAAGTACAACTTTAAGGCAGTTGGTAGCGTAACGTTTAAGGAGTTCGCCCTGTGATCAGAAGGTCGCCTGTTCGAACCCCGGACCATTAAAGGTACCACTGAGGTTCTCATGAGTAAGGTCCCGTCCACAAGCACTCTTCCTCCCCATGTGCTGCCTAAAAGCTTACCCACTGCTCCTTTAGTGTTGGGTCAAATGCAGAGCTCACATTTGGTTGTGGTGCATTGTGTGCAGTGCTGTGTTCACAGTGTCAAATAATCACTCACTTGATTATAGGAGTTTTTCGTGAGGGAAGTCAGCAGGGCATTTTGGCATTTGCCACCGAGTGTCGGTGATGTAGCGTGAAGCTTCGTCAGTACGACATTTTATTCCAGTGACACGTGTGTTATTCTTCAGCTTTAACAAAGTTTGCTGCTTGTGTATTCCTGACTGAGTGAGTTTACATTCCCTCTCCGAGTTCTCTGCTTTCACCTGTCACTGCTCCTGTCATACTCGTCCTCTCAAAGCACTACACGTTTATTAACATTACCCTCCTTTACTTCCGGCTGATCACATCCAATTCATTCCTAGTCAACGTAAACTTTGTCATTATCTCAGCTTCATACAAATACAATATACAAATGTACAGTGAGAGGAGACGACGTGAGGGCGTGAGGGCTTGAATAGAAGGCAACTGAACTTCTTTTCAGAATTCTTGAAGACGTTTCACTTCTCATCTGAAAGGCCTCTTGAAGATTCTGTGAAGATTCCATGTCCTGGACGACCGAGTTAGTGAAAGTGAGTGATTATTTGACATTGTGAACACAGCACTGCACACAGTGCACCACAACCAAATGTGAGCTCTGCATTTGACCCATCACATATTTTATCCCAACTCAGTCCGGACCTGTGTTTGGTGTTGTTGAGTGAATCGGAGTTTGAGTCGATGTGTGACTAAGATGTAAAACGATGTTTGCTGAGTTTGGCTTGGTGTCAGGAAGAATGATCTGCACTCGTTTACTTCAGCACACTCACTCCTTTTATGGCTCTACTCAGCTCACCTCGGCTCTCGCTATCGAGATCACAGGCAGAGTGTAGAGACTTGGGGCAAGTACAGTTGCAGTTCCGTTAACGACGGTGGCAGAAAAACCTGAAAGTCAGTTAAACAGTTCACATCTACTTTGCACGGTTGTTGAGGGTGCATTTCACTACATGTTGTACTTGCATGAAAAAGACAGTTGGTAGTGTAATGGTTAGTGAAAGTGAGTGATTATTTGTCATTGTGAACACACCACAGCACACAGTGCACCACAGCCACACGCGAGCCATGCTTTTAACCCATCCGTGAAGGAGCAGTGGGCAGCTGACATGGGCAGTTCCCGCAGCGCAGTGCTTGAGGATGATACCTTGCTCTTGAGTACCTCAGTGGTATCTTTACCTGTCCTGGGTTTCGAACCGGCGACCTTCTGATCACGGGGTGAACATCCTAACCGCTATGCTATCACCTTCCCCAAGGGAGTTGGCCCCATGATTACAGGGTCGCCAGTTCAAGTCAAGACACCGCTGATCTAGAAGAAGTATTTTAAGTACAATTTTGGCTCCTTGATCGAAAGGTCACCAGTTGAAGTCTCAGACCAATAAGGGTACCATTGAGGTCCTCGTGATTAAGGTACCATCCCAAACACTGGTTCCTGGGCACACCCAAAGCTGCCCAGTGCCTCTTCACTGATGGGTCAAATAATCACTCACTTAAATTCACTTATATGTTGATTGGCGACTCTGAATTAGGTGGAGATGTGTGTGTGTGTGAGTGTGTGTTGCCCTGCTTTGTGTTGGCGTCCGCACCCATTGTTGGTCCCGACGTTGTGCCCAAGGCAAGGCAAGGGAAGGCAAGGCAAATTTATTTATATAGCACATTTCATACACAGAGGTAATTCAAAGTGCTTTACATAAAAGGAAGTAGAATAATCATAAAAACAATAATAAAAACAAAAAAAGAAGTAGAACAATCATTAAAAACAATGATCACAACAATAAAACAAAATGATTTAAAAATGATTTAAAAATTGATTTAAAATAAGTTCAAGACAGTTCAAAACAGAATGCAATCAGTTCGGAGGGAGTCCCAAGATAACCCGGGGTTCCCATGACTCCAGTTGGGATAAAGTGCTTCAGATAATGAATGAACGATTGAATGAAAACAATAAGTGTGAATGGAAAGGCCAACATGCTGATTTTTGTAGCCTTGGGCTGTAGCTCCAAACGTTGACACTGTCACAAGGAAAGCATTAACCATGGGGACGGAGAACATGTAGAAGACGATAATTGCTCTCACTATAGTCTTTCCTGAGATAAACGAGTGTGAGCAGCAGTGGTGTGGAACAAACAGTCTTCCACCGGGATCCACCGCTTCCTGACTGAGTTCAACAGCGGAAATGCAGCAGAGATCGCAGATTTCTATGTGAACGCATTAGACAAGAACATCTCCGACACGCTGCAAATTAGCCAGTCATATATACGGACGTCAATATAGGACACGCATCATCTTTATTGTTCTTCTCCTCATCACATCGTACATCATTGTAATGCGATATCCACATGATTGAAACTGAGTCTAATTCTGGACTAATACTGGCCTGAAAGATGTATTTTGACTGAAAGTCCTATTTGTACGGAAGTCAGTATAGGACACGCATCAACATTATTTAATTTCACGTTATCTCAAGATCACCACTTATTTTTGTCGTGATCTTGTCATAGCTAAAATTGCTTTCATGAGATCACCTGTTATTTTCTCATGATTTTAACATAAATGGTTTTATCAAATTTCACAGTTCACAATCTCACAGTTTATTATTTCCTGTGATTTTGACATAACCAAAGTTGTTTTCTTGAGATCATGAGTACAAGTTATGATCTCAAGGTAAAGTTTCCGGTTGTCCACTCCGTGTAGAGGCGGCGAGTGCTCGCTGTCGTTTTTCGAGATCATTATGAGCTGTTTGTAGTGATTTAGTTGACAGTGAAGCGAGGAAAAGAGGGCGCTGATGAATGGACGGCTTTGTTTCTGTGCAGCACGTTACGTTAAACTATTACAGAATTCTACCACCCGACCTGCCACTGCACTCCACTGCAAATCACAGACAATACATACGTTTGGGAGTAAATATAATAAGGCTTGTCCAAGTTGCAGTTGCAGTGCATGATTAATTATTGTTAAATATATGTTACATTTTTTACCCAAAGCTGATGCAAAATTCTCAAACGTACATTGCAAAATGCTCACAAGACAAAATGATTGAATACCTAAAGCTTACAGAATTAACATATTTTTGTAGTAACACCTAGAAAAAGTGTGATGAAATTTATTTTTGAAGGGTATTTTATTTGATATTAAGTGGATGTTTTACTTGATTGGTGCTTCATAATGTCCTTAATATATACACATATTCTTTCCATAATGAAAATGAGCATTATATTTAACGAGATTTAGTTTGTTTATTACATGAGAAAATACTGCACTTATGGCATATATAGTAATAGTTAGTATATAGTTTTACCTTAATATAAAAATGTACAGTTACTGAATATAAATCTATCTAGGAAGAGATTTTTCTGAATATATTTTGTTTCATTCTTTAGTTTCTTATAAGGTTTCATTAACTTAATCTCCTGGTAATTTCTAATGTCTTAAATTCGGTCTTAATTTGCACAGTTGTGTGAATGATCAGGGTATGATCCGTAAGTCCTGTTCTGTTAGATGGTTGTTGTTGATTTTGTAGGAGAACATTAAGAGAAGTTCTCAGTTTCAGTGGTGTTTCAGTGAGAAATATTACCTGTGTTAAACACCGATCACTCCACTCAAGTCACTTTACAGTTTGAGAGTTAAGCTCGGCTTTGTCAGCAGAGGCAGCTGAATGGAGTTTAAGCTCTCGAATAAGGACGGACGCCAGAGCGCTCTGCAACAGCTTGTGAACAAACCTTTTAGTGAGTCATTCTGCTCAGGGAGAGACATTTTCTCAGAATTGAAGAAATTGAAAAAGAAATTGAAGTCTCTCAATTTCTGAACTATATGAATTTTGTGGACAGTTTGAAAGTTTTTAATGAGGAGTTTGACTCTTAAGTATGAGATATTAACACAAAATATGTTGTAGCCCGTAATCACTTTGTGTGTTTGTATAGAACACCGACACAGCATCTCACACTAAATCCCTAAAAATGTTTTCAGATTTTATATTCTTATTCTTTAAAGATGTGTGGCCTGATTTGGTAATGAGACTGTGCAAAAAAGTATAACATTTATTCATTCACTCATTACAAACTCCACACGGAAAGGCCCAGGCATCAAACCCAGGGCCTTCTCGCAGCAGTGCTAACCACTGCGCCACCGTGCTAATAAGAGAAATATAAAAAGACTAAAACTAAGATGCTAATATACAGTATATACTTAGAAAAAATGCATCTCAGTTAAACATGACAACCTGAAACTGTCACCGGCTGGGTTTATCACGACTCCCAATCCCCGGAGCACTGAGCCGGGATTTCAACTCCACCCCTGATTTCATAATCACCTCCACCTGGCTGGGCCTTATTTAGGCCTGACCCAAAGCTATCTGCTCTTGGTTTTGCTGCTGTTGTGTGAGAAGTGTGCTGCTGTTGAGTGTCATGACCCCCCTGGACTTTAGTCAAGCGGCCAGCAGATGCCGCCAGTCTTGTTTCATGTGTTCTGGTCTCTCTCGTGCTCCCTGTCAGTCAAAGTCTTTGTCCCACCTCCCCATTGTCTCTCATTGGTTGATCACTGTGTATTAGTCCTTGCACCTGGTTTTTGTTTGTTTCAGTCCAGCCCCCTGTCTTTATTGGTTCTCCCTTCATTGTTTAGTCCTGATTGTTTTCTGATTATTTTCTGATTGGTTTTCCCTCGTCTCGTTAATCTTGTTCAGTGTTTCTCTTCCCCTTTATAAGTTCATTGTTCCCAGTGTCTCTTGTTGGTCCACCCTCACAATACCCTCCGCGTGTCGGCGTGCTTCATGTGCTTTTTGAAGAAGAGTTTTGCTTGTTCGTTTGTTTGTGGCCCTCGTGCCTTTTTATGTTTGGTTTTGTAAATAAAGATGGCTTGCTTCATGACCTCGCCTCATGGCATGCCGACCGCGTACGTGACATTGAGGAGATTCAGGTTTTGTTTTCTCTCTGCTTTGGTTTTGTTTTTGTCCAGTTGGTTTTTAAAAAATGTGCTCTTTTAAGCACTTATGCTGTTTATTCCAGTCAGTGATGACGATGTCAAAGTTACATTTACATTTCAGCTACACTGCCCTCCAAAAGTTTGGAAACACCCTGGCAAAGTGGGGTTTTGGACAGTATTGCCATGAATCCTTTTTAATTTGTGATAATGTTGCACTGATAAGGGACAACAAACTACCAAAACATTTTATTACATAAACAGTTTATTATAGAAAATACTTCAATTTTGGATTCATCAAAATATCACCATTAGCAGCTATTACGGCTCTGCATAATCTGGGCGTCCGAGCGGTCAATGAACCAATCAATTGTTGAAGCTATTAAGGTGTGCTGACCCAAAAACCTTTTAAAAACCTAGGCCGAGTTTAAACCAGTAACCAGACATCACAGCTGGCAAAGGGGCATGACTGACTCTGACATGGATATACTGCCATTTTTATGTATCAAAATAAAAATGATTATTGCTGGTATCCAAAGATAATGTCAAGTTACTTTAATGCATTTGCACCAAAAAATGATGAGGATTTATGCTGATATCGTCCAAAATCCCACTGTGCCGGGGCGTTTCCAGACTTTTGGAGGTCAGTGTACATTCGTGGCACTTACCTGACGCTCTTCAAGGTGTGTTTGAAGGCTATTTTATTTGAAATTAGTTGGATGTTTTACTCGATTAGTGCTTCATAATTTTATGGACATATGCACACATTCTTTACTTAATGAAAATGGAAACTATATTTTATGAGCGACTTCCATTTCCTAACTTCAGCAACAGTCTCCCTGCAGCAACTTTAAGGGTTAAGGGTCTTGCTCAGGAACCCAGTGGTGGTAGTGCAGGAGGTGAACTTTGTCATCTCAGCCGTATACAAGTGTACAGAGATGAGGAGACGTGACTCCAGTTTTTAAGTGAGTGATTATTTGTCACTGTGAACACAGCACACTGCACCACAACCAAATCTGAGCTCTGCATTTGACCTATCCATGAAGGCGCTGTGGGCAGCTGACTTGTGCAGCGTCCAGGGAGCAGTAGCTTGGGGACGGTACCTTGCTCATGAGTACCTCAGTGGTACCTTTACCAGTCTGGGATTTGAACTGGCAACCTTCTGATCACGGGGTGAACACCTTAACCACTACACTACCATATGCTACTGTAAATAGATTTAATATATGATATTCTTTTCCCAAATATATTCAATTATCAAACATATACTGTAAAGCATCCACAAGACAAAAAGATTTAATACTTAATGTAATTGAAGGTATGAGGAACAAAGGCATTAATGAAAGAGAGCAGACTGCAGGTATGTGTGGTATGTTTATGTGTAGACGGTGCAGAGGTCAGTGTGTGTGTTCAGGAGGTGAGTGTGTGTGTTCAGCTCGTAAAAAGTTCCACACGCTAAACATAGACACCAGGAGCCGCCGTAAATCACCGCCCCGAGGGCCCCGACACACACCGACATATATAGATGAATGTAAACAGAAAGAAGTCTGACATTAAAATAAAAAATATAAGTGTAAAATATAGATATACACACATACAATATACATACACATGCATGCAACACATGAAAACATTAATCAGCACCAGATCAAACACACTTGCTGGGGACATCACACACACACACACACACACTCCCTCTCCTTTTCTCATACACACACACCCAGCATGGGTTTTTAGTGAGATCTGAGCTGCTGGGGCGTGTGTGTGTGTGTGTGGTTGTATTGTGAGTTACCCTGCGGTGGTGTGTCTCCCCACACTGACCCCCTCCCTCTGTCTCCTCACCCCCACCATTCACACACACACAACACCGTCCACTCTCCGGTTACACATTACACACACACACACACACACACCACCTGCACCACACACTCAATGATCAAAACAGGTTAAAAATAAAGATGGCCACAAAAGTGAACAAACCAAAAATAAATATAATTTCAGCCCTGATCTATCTATCTATCTATCTATCTATCTATCTATCTATCTATCTATCTATCTATCTATCTATCTATCTATCTGTGTGGTCTCTGTTAAATCTTGAGCCAACCGTCATCATTTCTGTTATGAGAATGAGATAATAATTACACAATTGTCTCATATCGATCACTGGCTCCTGAACTGAATCGAATGTAAATCGTATGGTAGCAGACTTTGTGAGGTCTAAGTGTTGTCCACTGGATTTATCTGATGTTGTGTTGTGATAAACCTTGGGATTTAAACCTATTGCCCTACCACTGCACTATCACTACCCCCGTGGTGTAATATCTTTCTGTATGGTGCAGATATCTAATAATAACATCAAATCTTCATATGAATCTGTGATGAGTTACTGTAAAATGTGTTTGAGAGACATGATATATCAGTTCATTGTCCATAATCATGATATATCGTATTGTGGTGAAAGTTGGGATGTTCACCCCTAGTAATTCCTGCATAGAATATTCTAGAACATGTCTGTGTGTCTGTTCTAAAGTGTGTGTGTGTGTGTGTGAGTGAGATGGTCTCCAGAGAGACAGTAGATGGACGAGTGATCTCACCAGGCTTCTCAAATCCCTTTTTCCCCAGAGACTCTCTAAACAGCATGAAACCAGAAGCGGACTGACAGAAGCCGTCATTAACACGGAGGACAAACTGCACATGTCCACGTCATCTCACAGCAGCTTCATGCTTTAATGTCTGCTAATAATCCTCTCTTACTGTACATGGTGAGAATGAGGAATACTGAAGGAAAGCTCTAATATTATAACCATTACAACCCCACACGTTCTGCATGCAGCAGCCTGGGGCAGGCAATGTTACTGGCTCTGCAGTGGAGAGTGTTGGGCAGCAGCTAACTAAAAACTACTGATGCTACTAACTTCACCACATTCACAGTAACTACTTTTAAAATGCTGTAGCTTTTTCAGTAACAGTTGCAGTTCTATTTTTTATGAACAGTGATATAGAGTGGACAAATGCAACATTACAAAAGGTACTATTATTTTTCTCTCTTTACTGAGACAGGTATTTTTGTGGTTGGTGTTGAATTGACAGAAGTGCTGCACTGTGGAGAAACTAAATAGATCATCGGTACAAAGGTATTTTTAAGATGCTGTCGCTTTTCCAGTAACTAACTACCTTTTTTATAAACAACACAGCAGTGTAGTGTGGTAAAATGTTCCATGGCTACAACAAAAGGATGCGTAAGGCATCAGCATTGAACAGCCTTTATTGTACTTCAGAAAGGCAGTGCTTATGCCTAACATGCCCAAAGTCTGAGGTGGGATTTTAAACGGCCCGCACCTTCTGTCTTAAAATGTATGCTGTTATTTTGTGACAAAATTCTGAGCATGCAGTGGAACATTTACAGGCAAAATCATGTCTTTACACTCTCAACTTGATGTGCAGGCAGTGTGTGAGAAATTAACTAAATTGCGTGTCTGAATCGCTTACTACTGCAAATAATAGTATGGTAGATCTTATCATACTCTTCTATGTGGTAGTATGCATCTCGGGAAATAGCCGGGGTTGTAGCTTAACTACTCTCTACACACTAGGTAGTGCACATGGAGAGTCATGCACACCTTATTTCACTTGGTACACTACATAGGGTGGGAAGTGACTTTTTCTTAAACTGTTGTGCACTACCCTGGAAATACTTCCCTTGCTCCACTCTGCTTTAACGCTCGCTTGACTTGGGACTGTGTTAGAAATGTCAGAACTATGAGGTTATTTTTATGCCAAAATTCTGAGTGTGCAGTGGAACTTTGTAATTTGTATCACAGATGGAGTCAGAGGATGGAGTTTACCTTGGCCAAGATGGAAGGAAGAATCTGTCTGTATTCATCAAAATGAATGACTCTAAAAGACCAAGCAGACAGAACTTACACAAGTTGAACATCACAACACTCTCTAGCTCCAAAATATAGATTTTCATATCACTTTTAACATCACATTTCATTTTTTTTTTTAATGAATGATCTTTAAGAGTCCTGCAGCATGAATCCTCAGTATTACTGGATGAAACAGCTTGGATGTAGTTACTGCTGTGACTCTGTAGCTTGTAGTGTAGTAACTACTATATGAAAACAGCAGCTTGTAGTGGAGCTCACACACTGTTAATCACTAGTATCTTGGAGCTGGACGAGCTGTTTAAATTATGCTTGTTTTGCGGGCGAGTGATGCAGTGCTGTGCTGATAATCCAGTGAGAGAGCCATTTCCTCATATGGAGCTGAGTTGAAATGTGTGATTGATGATGAGGAAGATGCAGATTTCCCCATATTTGATTTCTGCTTGTACATTTCCCTGGGTGTTGTTTGTGTGTGGTTGCCTGGCACTCGCTTCACTCCCCACTTCGTCTTGGCTTGGCATCGCGTGGCAACAGAATAGCTGCCCTCTTGAGACCAGGCAAAGAGTTTTGGAAAGGTCCAGGGGGTGAACAACTTAACAATGTCCACAAACATACATGTAGTACATATATACATATATATATACAGCTCCGGTAAAAAATATGAGAGCACTTTATTTCTGAATCATTGTTTGTACAGTTTGTGGATGTGTGTCAGTGTAAAATATAAAAGTTAATGTAACTTTATCAGGCGTATTTCTTAATTTAAAACATTTTTATCTATTATCTTATCTTATGGATTTATTA
>JAVGVS010000231.1:77500-105340 GCA_032718565.1 Distichodus sexfasciatus | reverse complement strand
TATATATATATATATATATATGTATATGTATTACTAGGAAAATAAAACAATAATATACAGTGATTTAAAAGTGTGGCTTCTTGGAAGTAAAACATAAAGAAATGGGAGGTAGAGAGAGACAGAAAAAATGTGCTAATTTTACAAGATAAAACATTACATATTATTAAGACATAAAGCTGTATATATTACTATTTTCCTGTTGTGTTGTGATGTGTATTGTATATGGCATGCACAGGTTGGTGGAGGTATGACACTGACGAGGGGTTCCTTTACCTACTCATCTGGAGAAGAGTACAGTGGGGAATGGAAGGAAGGCAGGTTTTTCATTCTTCCCATTACTCCATAACAAAACAGTGGGTAATAAAAGACTAAATTGCCAGAGGAAATACAAGTAATCAAATAAGGAATCTATATTGTTTTTGGTCAAATACATAGTTATACAAGTGTATATATATATATGGAAAGAGAGAGGGGAAAAACTGTACTATAGACAGAAAGTGTGTATGTGCTTATTATGGTAAGAAACTGTATATTTGAAGTGCTTTTAAATGCTGTTTGTGGAATGTCACTGAGTGAGAGGTTGACCTCTGGCTGTGTTGTGTTGTGGTGTATTTGTGCTTGTGGTGTGTGGTGTTGGCACGGTGCAGGACGGAGGCACGGTGTGGGACGGCTGAAGTTCTCTGATGGCACCTGCTATAAAGGCCACTTTGAGAACGGCCTGTTTCACGGCTGCGGGGTGCTGATGTTCCCTGATGGCTCCAGGTGAGACCTCCTGTAATCCTGTTACACTCCTCAAGCTGCACTAAACCTCCACTAATCTCAAGCAGGGTTCAACACGCTGTCACCTACATAGTTAAACAAGTACAACACATGGTGAAATGCAGTCTGATTCGTTACCAGCAGAGGTGGGTAGTAACGCGCTACATTTACTCCGTTACGTTTACTTGAATAACTTTTTGGATAAACTGTACTTGTAAGAGTAGTTTTTATACAACATACTTTTTACTTTTACTTGAGTGTTATTTGTGAAGAAATAAGGCTACTTTTACTCCGTTACATTGAGCGACATTCCACTCACTACTTTTATTTTTATTCATCTGTTATCCAATGTTTGATCTGTTTGTTTTGTCGGAAAACCTCCTCCTAAATGACCGTTCTACCAATCAAATGGAGCTAGGCAGTCACATGACCACACACGAAACACGCGCGGACACACACACACGCAGACATGCACATACACAGACACGCACAAAGACGCGCGCGCACACACACACACTCTGGACAGTTTATGCATAGACTGCCTTGTTCTTGTTTAACTGTGTAATCTCTGCCTGTTGAGCCTTGTTGTTTAAACAAAAAAAGTTATTAAGATATTACAGATTATTGTACTGTTTATTGTGGCTGAATTAGTCTTAATTTCTGTTACTTTGTATAGATTAAATTTATTATTTTTTAGTTTTTTATGTAATATTGTTTGGTAATATCCAAACACATTGTAGATTGTTATTTTATATTTTTGCATATTTGATTATATGATTAACCAATTACTCTTTAATTTACTCAGAGGTTACTCAATACTTGAGTAGTTTTTTCACTGAACACTATTTACTCTTACTTGAGTAAACTTTTGGATGACTACTTTTTATTTTTACTTGAGTAATATTATTCTAAAGTAACAATACTCCTACTTGAGTAGGATTTTTGGCTACTCTACCCACCTCTGGTAACCAACACTAAAATATAGAAAATATACAGAAAAAATTAGACCTAAAATCCTAATCCTAAATTAGACCGTTATACTATAAACAGTAACTGTATATGTGCAAATTTATGAGATAACTATGCATGGTAGTGTAGTGTTCCTTTTTGTTGCATAAAGGACATAACTCCTTAATTACCAGGAGATGTCAGAATGAGTTCCCATGAGTCAGTGTGCATTATAATAAACAGCTAAAAGTTTCACATCCTGATTAAGAAGTCTAATTTGATGAACACTGCTTATGAGTCTCCTGATTTTAGATATAATACTCCTGAAGTGTTTGCCTGGTAGAAGTTTTCAAATTGTTGATCAAAAGTGTGTTTTTAACACTTTATGGAATATTGTTTATGTGTGACTGGTAAGAAATGAATCCATCATTATGTCTTGAAGGTATGAGGGAGAATTTGCCCAAGGGAAGTTCCAGGGTGTTGGAATCTTCAGCAGGTTCGATGGGATGAAGTTTGAAGGGGAATTCAAGAACGGCCGTGTGGAAGGAGCTGGTACTCTTTCATTGTTATTTGTCTTCATTTTGAAATTAAAGAGGGATGACCTACAATACGAATAAAAAAGGACCCTCTGTGATTGAAAGGTCGTCGGTTTAAGTCTCAAACTGGAAAAGGTACCACTTAGTAAGTGAGTAAAGTACTGTCACCAAGCACTGCTCGCTGGGCACTGGCAACATAGCTGCCCATTAGGAGGCGGGGGGTGCTGTTGGGTCTAATATAATGGTAAAGGAAACGCTGATTTTGAATGATGTTAAGAAATTAAGTATTGCAGCCTAGTTACAAGCACGGGGGTATAAATTCCATGTTGCTGTCCAAAGACAATAATTCAATTGCAGATGTAGTCAGCAGTCATAGTGAACATGTGAACACTGGAAATAATTTTTTCATGAGTGCACAAAAGCATCTTGAATATCAGAAAACATCTTATGCTCACACAAAACACATCGCGGGTCTACTGGTTAGGACAAGCTCTGCACCGATCCAACTTTTTCAGTTCCGATACCGAGTACCGATCAGATACCAGTTTTTAATAAATACGTTTTTTGTATTTCTCTGTGTGGAGGAGACTGGGATTTTTCTATTATGATTAAGGAAATACTAAAACAATGTAATAATTACACACCCATATGTATATGCAAAATTATGTATTATTAAAATAATTCCTTTAAACACAGTTGTATAATTTAGTGACGCTCCCTAATCCTGCGGCACTAAAAGCATCAGGAACACAGAGATTGTGAGTGAGAGCTGGTGTTGTTAAGGAAATTAAACAGTGTAATGGTGTGATGTGCTTGTAGTGTAGTGCGGCTTGTAGTGTGTTGAGCTGCTTGTTCTGCTCATTGTCACATCAGTATGTAGGAATTAGTGTAAAAGTGTTTTGACTCCTTACGTCACAGGCTTGCTAACTTTTCCGGATGGTTCTCACGGCCTGCCGAGGAACGAGGGTGTCTTCTCCAACAACAAGCTGCTGAAGCGGGAGAAGAGTCAGTCGGTGGTGCAGAGGGCTAGGAGTTCGGCCTCCAGCGCCCGCGGCCTCACCGTATGACCCACCGCCCTTACACCCCCCCCCAGTCCAAAAAAAAAACCCTCACCTCCACCCTAAATACTCACCCCATCACACCCTTACACTCTCCCCAAAAACCCTCACCCTCACCCTTAACCATCCCCAACCTCACATCCCTACCCACAAACTCTCACCCCATTCCACTCTCACAAAAAAACCCTCATCCCACCCCACCCTTACACTCCTCTCAACTCTCACCTCCACCCCAAAATATCTCATTCCATTCCACCTTTTCACTCCCCCTAAAAACTCTCAACCCACCCCACCCTTACACTCCCCCCGAAAAAAACTCTTACTCCATTCCATCCTCACACTGCCCCAAAAACCCTCACCCTTAACCAACCCCAACCTCACACCCCTACCCAAAAAACCCTCACCCTTAACCCACCCCAACCTCACACCCCTACCCAAAAAACCCTCACCCTTAACCAACCCCAACCTCACACCCCTACCCAAAAAACCCTTGCACCATTTCACCCTCACACCTCCCCAAAACTGCTGCTGTGAGATTAACTCCCCAGAACTCCTACTACTGCTCCAACTGCGACAGCAAACATCAGAAATTCTAAATCTGAACTGCATCCGCACACAGGGGGGAAAACACCACCACGACTACTCCTTTACCACCGAGACCCTCAGGAATGGGTAACAGGGTTTCCCGTCCCTCCTCTCTCTCTCTCTCTCTCTCTCTCTATTCTTCTTTCTCTGTCTATCTCTCACTCTCTTCTCAGTGCTGCTCTGCCTTGGTTGCCTGTGGCTTAAAACATGAGAAGTGGGCGAGGTTATAACTGCTGCTTAACCGAGGCCCATTTCCATCGTATATATAACGGACAAACCAAAGTCACCATCGAAAAACCTGGCGCTACTGAGTGGTAGAAAAGTGGAGGGGTGTGTGTGTGTGTGTAAGTGTGTAAAAGAATTTATTTGCCTTTGTGAGACAGTGATTGTGTGTTTTCTTTTTTCATCTACTTAGAGGTTTCAACATCACTTAATTTATTTAACTTTTCTTTTGAGCACTACCTTACAGAGCCTGTAAAAGGACGAGAGAAAACAACATAACGCGTACTGACGAGAAAGTAATGCGTGCTAGCAACTCACGCTGACGAGCAAGTAACTCATGATGCCAAGCAAATAACACATACTAACGAGGAAGTAGCACGTGCTGACGAGACAGGAATGCATGCTGACAGGAAAGAAACGTGATGAGGAAAAAGTAACGCGCAGATGAAACGTTATCGTGTGTTATTCCGCGTGTACGAGATCAGTAAATAGAGGAATAATTTATTCACAAAAATATTTTGTGTGCTTGCAATACTCTCAAAACTCATTTTTCCCTCCTCCCTTTAGGGGCTCTGTACTCTCTGCCTTGTTTGAATAATTTAAAGTGTAATGTATGAATGTGTAAATACCTCATATGATAATGATATACCAATATTTATGCTAGAGATGATCAGAAGCTGCTCTGTGTGTTAGAGCTGTACCCAGCGGACTGAAATCCGGCAGAATTATTGCAACACGGGTGCTTTTCTGTGTACTCACAGTATGATCCTCACTAATCTGTGTATTAGACATGTTTCACTTCATGCTACTCGTACAGTATTTACATGATAACATGAGGAGGGTTTGTATTCAGCCTGTAAATAAGTGCATCGGGCGAGCACGCACGGCTGTAGAGCGCAGATGTTATCATGTAGAGACTGTGATTTCGACGCCACCCACATGCAGAAAAGAACGAGATCAAAATGTGGGAAAACTGTTTAGACGAGCTAATATTCTGAATATTTAAAAAAAAACGCATAATGAAAATGTTAACACTTGATACTAACAGTGTTCTGAGTGGTTTGGTTTATTAGCTGAAGTTATTCACACCTTTTATTTCAGTTTTTCCATTCGCAGTGTTGATGAGAGGAGCTTTACTCATCACTGTATCACTATAACACCAAAATGTGTATTACCTTTGGTATTTACTTGAAATGAATGGAAAAAGGGCAAAAAAAAATGCAGAAAGGTCTGTTATTGCTTTTAGATAAAAAAGCAGGTTTCTGAAAAGAATAAAATGCTTAGCTGAGGTGCTCAGTGAGTGTAATTGTCTTTTTGATTGAAACTTTAAACTCTTTTTGTGTTTTATAATTTACGGTGGTGCAGTAGTTAGTGTTGCCGCCTCGCAGTGAGAAGGTCCTGGGCTGGATCCCCGGGTCAGCTGCAGGTTCTTTCTGTGTGGAGTTTGCCTGCTCTCCCTGGGCTCCGGGTGCTCTGGTTTCCTCCCACACTCCAAAAGCATGCAGTATAGGTTAATTGTCGATGTAAGGCCACAAGGTGAGAGTGTGACTGTGTGAGAGTGTGTGTGTGCGCCCAGGGTTGCGCCCATAGTTCCCGGGATAGGCTCCGGTCCCCCCGTGACCCCGGTTGGGATTAATCGCTTCAGCGTGGCGTATACATATATTGCTTTGTTTTTTATTATTTTCCACATTGTAGATTAATATTGAAATTATCAAAATGATGAAGGAACACACATGGGATTATGCAGTAAACGAAAAAGTGTTAAACAAACCAGAATATATTTTAGATTCTTCAAAGTAGCCACGTTTTTCTTTTACATAAACATCTTTAATTATGGACTGTATTATAGTGAGTCATCTCAGGATGCTCAGTTAGTGAGATGTTTTATTATGTGTTGAATTTGCTCATATTTATGAAAAAGGCAAAAATTTCTACTTAATTTGCTGTATGACATGAGGTTCTTCTTCGCCCTCCAGTGGTCGTGTTGAAAATTGCTCATATTCAGCAGGTCAGATACAGTGCAAACGCCTGGGAAATGAATAATTTGGATATGCTTATGGTTTTATAATTTAATTGAAACTCCGATATGCAGAGATATATGAAAAGCTCAGAAGAAGCTAATTTTCCACAGTTATGTTTGTTGAGTGTTGACCGACGCTACACATTAGTAATCAGACTGGCTTCTTTCCCAGTGGGAATGTCAATGAACCTCCGACTTATCACTGCCCTCAATCATCGACCAAACAGCACAGTTGTTAGTGTAACAGTCAGGGAGTTGACCCCATGATCGGAGGGTCGCCGGACAGGTACCACTGAGGTACTCATGAGCAGGGTGCCAAAAAACTGCCTTCACCAATGGGCCAAAGAACGGCTTGCAAAATGACTCATAACTCAGCTAATTCAGAATTATGTTTCACATTTGAACAGCATGTATGTATATATCCACATGTATTCCTCATAAGTTCTTCAAGTCCCTCACTAACAGCCTAACACAGGTAATGGGCCTCATTCACCAACCGTTATTAACAGGACATTATTAAAACCCACTTATGCAGTGTTCACCAAGATTTTGATATTCACCAATGTTTTCTTATTTTGAGCACTCATACACATTTTATTGCTTTATTTATAGTTTGTGCAAGACATCAGCCCATTCAGTTTTCCTTAATTCTACAGTTGTATTATATTTAAATAAAGAAAATATTGGTGAATGAGCTCCATTGTCAGTGTTAAGATATCCACACTATGCGTTATTGATGCAGTGCCAGATATTCAGAGGTCACCGTGTGGACAGAAGCAGGGCTTAGAGATTAAAGAGCTTCTCTCACTGTGTGTGTGGGTGTGTGTGTGTATGTCACTTGTAAAAGCTTTAACTAACATGCTTATTTATTCCTGGCCTTGATCTCTGGTCTAATCATGTCTGTCTGTGAACTTTCGTTTTTCTCCACAAACTCACATAAACGTTTTTAAAGTCGGATGCGGCTGATTGACCTCGTTGTTATTTTACACCGTGTCTGTTTTTGCTGTGTGCTGAATGGTACTTCCTGATAGTACCAGGAAAGTATGCGCTGTTGGCTTCCCGGTAACCCCACTGTTAAGACTAGGGACAAAGCAGAAATCCCGATCATATTTTCTGAAAGCACTACAAACAGAGTCTTGTATCATTTGTACGTCACACTCAGAAAACGCCGTACAAGCCAAGTCCTGCTTTATAGCCTTTAAAAGAGCACGTTAGTTTTTCAATCTTTCAACCATTAAAGACAGAGCATTGTTACTATTGACTGTAAAATCTATTTAATACCATCAATCAAATATTCAGTTAAAATGCCTTTATTAATTTACACAAAACATGGCACCATACCGCTTTATGTCCGATACCAGTATTGTAAATGTGGATATCTGCAGATATGATACAAATCTGATACAGTCTCTGAGTGTTTTATAAACAGAAAACAGAAAATAATGCTTTAAAAATGTCTAAATACATGACTGAGGTTATTCTGTTCTGCTTAAGGAAATACTTGACTTAAATACTGTTCACCCATATGCAGTGTTGGGCACATTAAAAAAGTAATTAGTTATAGTTACTTGTTACTTCCAAAAAGTAACTGAGTTAGTAACTGAGTTACAGCATTATAAAAGTAGTTACCAGGGAAAGTAACTTATGCATTACATTTTTTAAAAATGTTCAAATATGTCAAAAATGTGGATCCCCCTCCCCCCTTTGATGGAAATTTAGCTGTGTGTTCAATTATTTGTAATAACACTGACTATTAAATATGTGTAATTAATGAAACAGACACTTAAAATAAATAAAAGTCTAAATATAAATAAAAATACATTTTTAACAGAAAACATTGTACACAAATCTACACTATTCTAATATCGCTGTGGGACAATGTGAGACAAGACACCCATCAATTTTAATATATCACTGTAGATTTGGTCATTGCTCTGTATATAATAGTAGAATGATAAAACACAATAGATGTTTTAGAACTTTTCATATTTATTGCACATCAACAGGCCCCAACTGCCGATCAAATAGGTCTAAATTAAATGATGCTTGTACTCTACCATAGCCAGTGATCATCCCTTATGCGGTGGTCTCGCCCCTCACCAAAGAAAAGAAACAAGCTTTGCCGCTCCTGTAGCTGAGAGCTTGGTCGGATGAAAACAGCTTAATAACAGTAACGCGCCGCATGTTAGTGTCAATAACGGTAACGGCGTTGTAACGATGGAAACTGTAATTGGGTAGATTACCTGTTACTGAAACTTTTTTTCAGTAACGCCGTTATTTCCATCACTGCCCATATGTATATGTTAAATGATTTATTATTAACAGTGTTGGGAAGGTTACTTTTAAAATGTATTCCACTACAGATTACAGAATACATGCCCCAAAATGTAGTTTGTAACGTATTCCGTTAAGTTACTCAATGTGAGTAATGTATTCTGAATACTTTGGATTACTTAATATACTGTCATGCTTTTTACAGCTACATGAATGTAGAAATCACATCCTGCACATTCTTCTTTGTTTTTCTCTACCAATTGGCTGTTAAGCCCAAATCTCCCTGAATAGACAATATATTTACTGTAGAGGAGTAAAGAGGAAATTTGCGAGTAAGAAATGCATTCCTGCCCGGGCACTTCACATGCAGAACACATTGAGCATGCACACATTTACAGATCGACTCCATAGATCAGCCCAGTGCCACTGATACCTGATCCAGCTGCTTGAGTCGTGATCACTGATATCACATCCACGTATGGTATCGGTGCCATCTCGTAGTAGTACTAACTATATTAAAACAGCAGCTTTTACATACTTAAAATCACAAGTAACTTGGAGCTGGAAAAGCTGCGTAGCTGCACCAAAAACACTGAACGCCATCTCACTGAACCTGACGGTTTGTCACGTGTGATAGTCATGTACACGTGAGTTTTCCCTCAGAACCAGGTGAATCATTTACCACGACTGTCAAGGATTACACACACACACACACACAGATAAACCAGAAGCTCATATAACTGCTGAGAGCCACACACTCCATTTGCTCTCGCTGTTCACTCGTCTACACAACAACCATGAAAACCAACACAGCTGCTGCTGCTGCTCCACAACATGAATAAAAACCACCTGAGAAAACAGGTAGGTCAATTTCTAATTACGTAGGAGATATGTCTTCGTCTTGTGTATAGTCTAATTTTAACCGGCTTTTTGCTTTGTTTTGTCTCGGGCCTGCTTTAGGAGTGTGCGGTAGCGTTGTGCGTCTAGATGGTGAGGTTGAAGCAGCTGAGTGTGCGGGACCACGGGGAGGGCAGCGCCGCCCTGCTGGCACAAGCACACAGCGCGGAAACCTCCAGCATCCGCCACTGCAGGACAGAGTCCAGGGACTTCTTCCTCGACCAGTGAGTTGAAAAACTGTGTTAAGCGTCAACTACAGCATGACAATCTGGCGTTAGAGGAGATTAGATTAGATTATAGGTTATATTCATCTTAAATTGTCATTGTACGAGTACAACATGCAGTCTAACATGTAGCCGAGAAGTGCAAATAGTAGAAATAATGAGCCATAAGACAGCAGGGCAGTGCAAAATTCACAATTATAGAATTGAACTTACGAGTTTGAATTGGAATTGCATTGGCTGCGCCCCACAGGATGTTAAATTGGAATGACAGGAAGTGGAATTAAATCCATTGTAATTCAAAGAATTCAGTCACACAACTAAAAAATAAAAAATAAAAACATAATTTTAATTTTTATTCTGTTTTAAAGCACATTTAATTCTGAAAAAGATTCCCAGTTGCCCCGGGCATGTAGAATAATGCGTTGAGAATAATGAGAATTGTTTTTGTTACAATCTTAGTACTTAAACATGTCACAAAAAGTCAGAAAGTCAAAAGATGCAATCAAATGTAATCATCTTTTATTCCAGCACATAACTCATTCTGTAAAATTGCTGCATATCATTAAATGGATCAAAGTGAATAATTTGTTCTATGAATGGCACTTTTGTGTCAATAACACTGCACACTGTTTGTGTAGAATATTTAATGCACACATTAGTAATATTTTGAATAATATTACATTAAATTTAATACTGTTTTATTGTGAAACTTCACCTAAATAATGTCTTGCATTAATTTCTTTGAATTTCAGTGAATTTTAATTCAAATTCGAATTGTAATTCTGCATCCTGTTTGCTACCTCAGATTCAACTCAAATTCATGAATTCAGTTGGACTTCATGAGTCATTCTCAATTTAGTTCTGAACTTTGCACAGCCCTGTTAGACAGTAGGTACAAGTAGTAACGTGCAATATAAAGTAAAGGTACAGTAAGCAAAGGCAGTGTATGAATGAGAGTGTATATGTATATAAAATATATCCACTAGTTTAAAGTATGTTTTATCATTTATTTATATATTTTATTCTATGTGCCTTATTTGTTCTTTGCACTGTTAAAACTGGAGCCAGGTTGTCTCTGTGTAGTGGTGGTCTAGTGGTACCTTTACCGGTCCGAGATTCAACCTCCCAGGCCAACAGGCCAACTCCGTAACCATTACACAGCCAACTGCTCCAAATATAGATTTAAAAATTACTTTTAACATCATGTTTTACATTGTTAATGAATGATCTTTAAGAGAGTCCTGCAGCACTAATCCTCAGTATTACTGGATGAAACGGCTTGGATGTAGTTACTGCTGTTACTCTGTAGCTTGTAGTGTAGTAACTACTATATGAAAACAGCAGCTTGTAGTGGAGCTCGCACACTGTTAATCACTAGTAGCTTGGAGCTGGTAAAGTTGTTAAGAGCTTTTAAACTGTGTTGTTCTGTTTCATGTGCAGACGAAAGAACTACGCTCTGAGCATTATTCTGCTGCTCACTTGTTATTCCGCACTTCTACTTCCGGCTTATCTGTCATATCAGCAAGCGCCCTGGAGCGACACTTCCACTGAGGAGAACACGGTACATTCCTCTTAAACATGTCCACTAGCAGTTACACTTTAGCCAACGTTTTTACCGTTTTCTCAACTTGAATAATTTCACAAATTCAGCTGAACCTTCTGGAGCTCAGAATGCAAAGTGTATGAGGCTATATACAATATATATATAGTAGGGATGCCGTGGTTTTCAGTACTTTACCGAGTCGTTCAGTACGCCCTGTTGGGTTCAGTACTCCCAGGAGGACCGCGATAGTTCTGTACGCCGGACATTAAACTATCACTTTTAAAACGTGGTCATTGTATGGACAATGACCTATGATGGACTTCGTCCACCGGACTCTAGCTGTGACGGATCTCCTTCAATCGAACACAAAGGCATATCTGAGCTAACAGCAGATCCATGAGAGTTAAAATGCGAGCGGGAGCTGGTGCACATCATCAGCTTAGTAGAACGGTGATTATGAAGGATAGCCGGTCAGCTGTGTAAACCTGTGGGCAGTGTGTATGAGCGCTCGCGGCTCTCACTAAAACACTGCAGTTCAGTCAAATCTCCCCTTTATGACAGACCAAACTCATGTTGTAGATGAAAAATAAGCGTTCTACTCTACCAGCATCCGTCGCTTTATTGTGACGTGGCACAGATTGGCGCGGGGGATTGTGGGAAATGTAATTCTCTCCCAGAGAGGCCAAAAGCAGCTCATTTCATAGGCCAGCTTGGTTCAAAGTTACCCCAAACTTCAGTATTCCTTCATTTTCAATTGGTCAGATCGATCAGAAATAAAAATACTCAATACTCAATTCAGTTATTTCACTACTAACTGCATCACCGTTCTCCCGCAGCTCCTGTCCAACCACTCAGCCTTGCTGCTGGTGAAGCCATGCAGCGAGGGCCGGACCGCCGCTAAACTCCGCGCCGTGTCCAGCTTCCGTGGCCTGCTGGAGATCCCGGTGTTCCTGCACAATGGATCTGGAGCCTGGAAGAATCCTCCTCCGCTGGGCCTACAGGGCAGCGAGGAAACGCTGGTCCGAACCCTGACCGCGCTGCCCCAACACGGCCGGCCCGTCCCAGCGCGCCGCTGCAGCAGGTGTGTGGTGGTGGCAAGCGGCGGAATCTTACACGGAAAACGCCTCGGAGCTCACATCGACAAATACGACCTGATCATCAGGTGAGTTCATCTGAAAAACACTCTCACTTCATTCTACAAATATCTCTGACTTACTGAACGCTCTGGAAGCTGGTTTTACTCTGATGTTAACCTGTTGGGGAAGTTAGAAGAAGGACTACAGACTGCAAACAAGTTTATGATTGTGATACAGCAGGAAGTAAGCAGTGCAGAAATGAAATATTTGTTTCCTGAGTTTTTATGGCTTTCATAAAGTGTAGGTGGAGCTTTGACAGACTCAATGACCTAACAACTTAACTGCATGATAATAAAGTTATAAATATAGTTTTACAGTTACTAAACATATTCTATTTTTGTATGTTTACCCACCTGAGATCATTTAAATGTTCTTATTAAAACAAGGGCCAGCCTCCAAATCTATATTTATTGAACACAAGTATTTATCCTGTAATAAGTTATGAGTTATACAGGTATACAGAGTGAACTTAGCTATGGAATTCTCGGGATCTTCTCCATGGTAACACTAAGAGTAACACACTTGTAGCTCTGAAGAAGTGAACTGAACTGGTATATGTTCAGTCGTGAGTATTTGTCATTGTGAACACAGCACACAGTGCACCACAACCACACATTTCACCCTTCTGTCATTGTGTTCACAGTGACAAATAATCACTCATGAAATTTCACCTTGATCAACACTGATATATCGACTTAAAGATCAGCATCGATCCCAAATGAGAACATCAGTCATACGTGTTGTACTGTCACTTGTGCAGACGTCAGGTGGTTTGGACACAACTTGTATTAAGTAACTCAGGAATAAAAACATTGTGATATTTTAGTTGCATTTTTGGGATTTGATATGAATCGAAGTGATTGTGTTAAACCAGAATATGATACTGTCTCATATCGATCGCTGGCTCCTGAGTTGAATTGCATTGAATCGTATCGTAGCAGACTTTATGATATTGTCAGAAATTTAGTTGTCTGTTGATTAAATATAATATTGTATCGTGATGAAGCTTGTGATTTACTCCGCTACCTCTAGTTGTTTTTTTGGGGGGGACAAATCTACGGAGCCCTGGAACGCTCAAATGAAATAATAATCTCTCTTCGTGGCCACGTTAAGGATAATTGTGGGCATGCTATAGAACATTGTGAGCGCGATTTACTCCAGCGTGGCCATGATTAATAAAGCGTGATTGAAAATTGTGATCATGATGTCATACAAAATTGTTGGCATGAATTAGTTAAACGTGGCCATTATTTATATAACATGCTCACGTTTCTGAAAATTGACTTAAAACGGGTCATAATTTAACGGGAGCATCTTGTACTCAATCTTGCACCTTTACCGTGTCCTGTAGGCTGTTAAATCATTGTGAGCAAGATTGAGGCTAACATTTTGACATGGATCTGCCAACTCTGGCCACCCAGCATGGTGTAATTATAAGTTGAAGTACTTTAAAAAGAATGCTGAGGGCAAGCGGTCTTCACCGTCCTGTCTGTGATGATTTAGGTCATTTTAGTGATCTTATTTTGGACCAGCTCCAAGGCCCAGGGAGGTTTCATGGGGAAATCGAGGACACATCTTTAAAAAACAAGCTCACAATTATTTAAATTGAGGGCACAATTAAGTGTAAACAAGTGCTTGAGTTAATAAAGCGAGAGCACAATTTTGTAACTTGAGGCTTCAGTTTTATAAAATGAGAGCATGGTTTAAGAGAAGTGAGTTCACGTTTTATACATTGTGCATTGGTATTATTATATCGTGCACCCATTTTAGGAGAAATAAAACAAGAGCACGATTTAGGAAAGTAGGCAAACAGTTCAGTAAAATGAATTCATGAATCCACAAACCAGGTGTGAAAAGGCCTTAAACCAGCATCATCTTACTGCCTACAGGATGAACAACGCTCCAGTACTTGGATTTGAGGAAGATGTTGGATCGAGAACCACCATACGCCTGGTGTACCCAGAAGGAGCTCCGTTCTCACTGCACGAGTACCAGAACACGGATCTAGTAGCTTTAGTGGTGTTCAAGAGGCTGGATCTAGAGTGGCTCAGCTCGGTGGTGACAAAGCAGCCTCTGGTGAACATTCCTGCTCCTTTTCTCTTTTATTAAACAGTTCTCAGAACAAGACTGTAATATGTAAACCGTGTTCCTCTTTTACAGAGCTGGTGGTCTAAACTGTGGTTCTGGAGAAACGTGGTTACAGAAATTCCACTTCAGCCTGAGAAGTTCCGTATTCTAAATCCTGAGATACTCAACAGGACGTTGCACGTGCTGCTGAATTACACAAATCAACAAAGAAAGGTGAGCAAATCAAACGTTCAAATCAGGCTGGTTACTCTCGTTTGGTTTCATTTAAATGAGGTTTATTAGGACATTTTGCTGCATTTGATCTGTTCCGTATCAATACTGAGCTCCATCCAGACCACTTGACTGATTGGTTGAGGATTAAAAACGTAGTAAACACACACAGAGAGGACAATCCCACTGGTGTATTGGTGTTTGCACATGAACATGATAGACACGATGAAGAGAGAGATAAAGAAGCTAAAAGCAGGCGGCAACTCGGTGGGAAGTGATGTGGTGATTGCGGTGCAGAAAGAAGCTCAGCTCCACCACATGCACTTCAGTTGAGTTGAGTTTATTTCTACAGCGCTCTTTACAGCTCTAGAATATTTGTTGTATGATGTGTTGAGGATAGAGGTGATCATCATGTATAATGATGGTAATGAACAACGCAGCTTTATGTAGCTTCATGTGGCTTTATTTATCTCTGCTTGTGCTCTACATAACGCTTGGACATGGAGTCCAGTCGGCTTTGCCCTGAAATGCTGCTTTTGTCCTTCACAAGGGAACTTTATACTTTTATACTTTAAGTATGTTTTAGAGCCTGTACTTTACACTTGAACTTGAGTAAAGAAGTCGAGTTGATACTTTAACTTTTACTAGAGTCTTTAAACACATGGATCTACACTTGTGCTGGAGTGAAGGATGTGTGTACTTTTCACACCTGTGGTCACTAGAAAAGTGTCTGATGTTGTGCATTTTTAAATAATGGATGTTGTATCGTTTATTTGAGGAAAACAACTCAATATTCCTTTCTCGGTGATAAGATCAAAAGGCCAGATTTTCCTCTTCTTTGTTTTCCGGTTTATGTTTGCAGGTGTGAAGTGACGTGTGCTTTTGTGTGTTTGGTATTTTAGACGGTGCCGACGTTGGGCATCAGCGCGGTGGTGTTGGCCCTGCAGCTGTGTGATGAGTTGAGCCTGGCGGGTTTCGGCTACGACATGACGCGACCCGGAGCGCCGCTGCACTACTACGAGACGCTGCGCATGGACACCATGAGCGCGCAGGTGGTCCACGACATCGGCGCAGAGGGCAGCTTCCTGCGGGACGTGGTGAGAGCCGGAATCGCACACGACCTGACCGGGGCACTGTGAGGATATGGCAGGTTATTTCAGACACGGTCAGCACTGAACGTTCCCCTGCGTCCTCCCTGGCTCTAGTGAAGGCTGCAGTTGCACCTGATCCTGCGGTGATGCGCTGTGATGGCTTCACGGGTGATTTTCAACATCATCAGCACTGAACATTTCCCCTGCGTCCCCTTTGCGCTGAAGTCGATAGAGGACATGTGCCACATTTTTCCTCTGTTATGTCGTGATCGTGAGTTATTTTTCATTACGTTGTTATCTCAAAAATCACAAAAAAGTAAGTTTATCTCGAGATGATAACGTGAGTCGTTGTTGAAAGCAACTTTGAATAAAACATTCGCTACTTCAGCTAAACTTTAACTAATTTATTAACTACAGCAACTTTGCTGAAAGCAGTTATTCCTATCTCAGTGTCTCGTGAAGTTATTTTGATGAGTTATTTTGGCCTGTGACGTTGCTGCAGGTTTAGTCTCTTGGTCGTATATTAAAATCATCACAAACAAACACATCCAGTTTTGATTTGATCATGGACTATAACAAGTGGAAACCTCACTATGTCTGTTTATGTGTCTGATACTTGAGAAGGATTCACAGCTTTACTATTGAAAAAATTAAAAAATAAGTTGTTTTCTCAAGACAAATTATTGTAACAAGAAGTCAGGAAACGACACGCATCCAATCTCATGATCTTGACAGTCATTTTCTCGTGATTACATTATTTTTTCCCTGATGTCGACCCAACAGAAGTCATTTTTACGTTATTTTTCTCACGTTCTCGAAGGACAGGTTTCAAAATAACCACTTGTTTTCTCTTTTGATCACAACAGATTTAATATCTTGATAAATACGTCATCGTTTCATAATCTCAAAATAATTTAGTCACATGTCCTCTATCGGCTTCTATATCTTTTGTTAAGATAAGGTTAGAGAATGAGATTTCACCTGAAAAACGCAGAACAATGAAGAACGGATAAATGCAGTGGGACCACAAGGGGTTTGATATAACTACCATGACCATATATGCATTATGCTTTCTGCTGCAGTCAGAAATGTAAACCTAAAGTAGAGCACTCCAGTTACGAGAAACAGAAGAAAATTCAAAAGAAAATTACTGTCTAATGAGAAGCTAGCGAGTGTTTTCTTCAGGTTGCTTCATGGTTTTGCTCTGATGTGCATTTCTTTTTAACACGTATGACAAGAGGCGTGAGAGAAATGTACTATGAAGACACATTTTACAGCTTTTCTTTACACAGTGCAGTTTATTTAAACAAACGCTCGCTCCTAAAAGAGTCAGTGAGGAGACAAAATAAAAACATACTTGGACACCCTTCTGCAGCATATTCCGTAACTAGATCAGTACAATTATTACCATGTACTTCTCTGATACTTTGAGGAAAAGCTGAAGATTGATCAGTGCACAAAAAAAAGAATTCTGGGCCATAACGCAATAACGCAGGCGTAAATGTGAGGAAATGAGTGATGCACGATAATGGAATTAAAGGCCGATGCCGATATCCAATATTTTTCATTTTTATATCTGCTGATGCTGATAACGATCAATGAGGAAGGCAGAGCCGAGCGTAAAGACGAGAGAGTTTGCTCACCAAAGTTTTACTGTGAGATCAGAATTTCAGCCCAAAATAACACCATTCATTTTAAGACAGAAGGCGCGGGTCGTATGAAATCCCACCTCGGACCCTGGACATGTCTGACACGGACATCCCACGGACAATACATGCAGCATCAAATATCGGACAAATCTAAGCATTGGTCCAATGATGATGACTTTAAAAAAAAAACGTATCGGCCGATTCTGACTGAATTCTGACGTTATCGTGCATCATCCCTATGTGGAATATTTTAAATTGATATAAAGATCAACATGATCATTATGCAAAGCAACACATGAGACTTCAGTGACCTTTTTATCAAGCCTCATGTAAAACGGCGATGAACCACCGCTGTGTCTTTACTTATTCACAAATATATGAGTGCAAATGGCAGGTGGCGTGTTCAACATTTTACATGATAAAATATGACATTAAAGCCTTCTCTGTTTTGAACAAATATTCAGTAAAAAGATTACAAACTCTTGGAAGTGGAAGACTAGTTTCTATACCATTTAGTTGCCAGTGTAAAATCACGAGCCATCATTTGATGAACACAGCACTGGCAAAAATCTGATAAATACACAAATCATTGGCTCAGTGCATACAGTGTTAAAACGCTGCATTAGTCATGTTAACATACATCTTTCAAAAATAAAATGTATGCAATTTCTACTAACTCTGAGTTCACAGTGTCACACCAGCTCACGGACACGAACATGTGAAGACGCACGGCAGATGAACCTCAAACTGTAAGTTGTGTTTGAGTGAATGTGTTAATACACCACACACACTGTACAACATTTACTAGTTGCATTTAAAAATATTATTTCATCTCATTAGTTTAAGGGCCTGTTTACACGTATGTGGTTATTTTTATTAACATATTTTTGATTGGGCCTGTTGTTCACATGGTTTAATCCACCTCAAACTTTTTGAGGTGGAACTTTTTGATGTTTTATCCACATTTATACCTTTTTTTTTAAATGTCCTCCAACACGAGGTTGTTTCAAAATGCTGGATTCTGTGGACGCGTGTAAACGAGTAAAACTTAAACCGATGACGTTTAGTTCTATTGTGCAGGTGCCTTTAAGGGCCGGTGTCCATCAAACACGTGTTTGCACTAACAGCGGTCGTAACCTCACTTCCAGAGCGCATTCTCACCGCTTGTTGTTGCTAAGTTACGTAACGCGTCGTCGGGCACTACCTCATTTGTCCCGATTTCATGTAAACATTGTAACGTGTTCCTTTGAGATGGCAGTTTAGCCGACATAAAAGAGATTGTTTGCTGGTAGTGCGTTCATGACGGTGTATGTCCCGCCCCTTCCTCCATTTTGATTGGCTAGCAAGAGAGGAGTGACATTGACGAGCCCAGCACTGTTCTAACAGCTGACCGGATTTCAACTTGAAGCGCTCTGAGTGCTGCGGTAATAAACCGTCTCCACCGACGTCTTCTTTTCTGCTGAAGGCGCTTAGTGCTCCGACCGCTGAGGCTCATTGGATTTGTATTAAAAATAGATGCTGGCAGCATAAAAACCATGTTTGGTGGACACAAGCCCAAATACCTTAAATTCCTTACATACCACAAGTGACTACGGTAACCATGAGGAAGGCTACTGTATGGTGATCCACGCTGGTCATCTGCTATTCACTGACAACGGGAAACACTGGAGTCTGGAATCACTGTGTGTTCTAGTGTGTATGGAGGTTTTTTAAATTTGTGTAATAAGAATAATCATATTAAAAATATGCCTTTATTAAAATATCTGCATACGTGTGAACAGGCCCTGAGTCTAGTTATAGTTTTGAGTTGCACTCTGTAAGAAATGTAATATTGTGCAAAGAACCACCATATATTGCGTTTTTAGTTTTACAGACGTCAGTACAGAACGTCACTGTTTGGTGTTAACACAGGAACTATATGTATGGAATTTTTCTAAATTTAATATTTACATTTACAGCATTTAGCAGACGCTCTAATCCAGAGCCACTTACATTTCCTAATTTCAGGGACAGTTCCCCTGAGAGCAACTTAGGCTTAAGGGTCTTGCTCAGGGACCCAGTGTTGGTAACTCCAGAGGTCGGATTCGAACCCACAACCTCTGGGTCCCAAGGCGAGTTTTCTACCACTAGGCCACCAACGCCCCTATATATCTATATATTGTGACTGTTTCCAGTAATATTCAGGATCTTACAGATGAATGATATAACATTCATGTAAAATATACAAAGCTAAAACTAGGCCTAAACTAATGAGCATTTTTATGTGGAACTTAAAGACAGTTAAGAGTTTAAAGTTTTACATTGAACCAGATGAAAATGTTGTACAGTGTGTGTGGTGTATTAACATACTAACCCTCAAACACAGCCACGACTTACAGTTCCACATTAATCAGGCGTCTTCACATTTTCATGTCCGTGAACTGAATTAAAACCTTTAAATTGTAACACGGAAAACTCATACAAGTTGAAATGACAGTTTTAAGCTGAAGTAAAGTGAGGCGGTGTGTTAAGGTGACGTGTTGATGGCATCATTTTTACAGCGTAATATTACTAAAGCAGAATAACAGCTGTGTGTGGATTAATGGGAGTGCGGAGCAGCTCAAAGCAGTGGGATTCGTGAGGGTTCCCAGAGTTTGCGTGCCAGCTGGCTGCAGTGCTGCAGGACGTACTCGGTGGGAATCACGCCCAGGTGGACGGTCAGCAGCTCGTAGCACTTCACCACCTCGCTCGGGTGACTCTTACTGTAAAAACGCATCAGCTTCCTGTAGAGAAAACCAGAAAGAAACAGCCAGGACTTAATCTAAGACTTAATCTAAAACTAACCTCTTCAGTTGTTTTTCAAATCAAGACTAAAGACTCACTTTTCCCTCACTGCACTCGGCCAGACTAGCAGAGGCGTTGTCTTATGTGGAGTTTGGTTTTCTCTGTAAAATTCCTTCTGATTGTGTTTTACTCTGTAAAGCTATGGAAGCTCACAGAAGAAAACATTTTTAGACACTTTGAACTGGTTTCTTGACCAAGGGTTAAGTCTAATCTTAGACCAAACTGCAGTCCCAATGGAGATTCATCAATGAAACTCAAAACTAGACTAGGCTGAGGCTTAATCGCAGACTGAAAAATCCTCATAATTATGACATGCTAGTGTGTAATCATGAGAAAAAAAAACATTATGAGAACTTTTCCTGTAATTATGAGCTAAGGGGCCAATTTCTCAGTCTAAAGATTAATCCTAGTCCTAGACTAACTTTAACTTTCATTGGTAAACTGCCATTGGTACCGCAACTTAGTCCAAGACTAGGCTTAGTCCATGAGCAATAAACCAGCCCAAGGCGTCTAACTTTCATTTCTTTGCTGAATGTAATCAGCTTCTGTATAGCAGTGTGGTCAACAGTAGTCATCAAACTTTACTAACTTATCTTACTGCAGTGTGTGCTGACCGCAGGGCTGAAGAATCAAAGCCAACATTCACAACCTCGAACCTCGCTGTAACATCACCCATGACGATTACTTCAACTATTTAGAAATTCTGTTAATACTTCTAAAATATTAACTATGTTCCTCTTTGCCCCAGTGTGTGCTGATGTAGGGTCCCTTTAAAACCTGGTGTGAGTGTTGTCACGCGATGTGGAATAAATATATGTAATAAAACTACATTTTTAAAAGGCTGGACAATTCATTGAAAATTAATTAAAACCAACATTCACAACCTCTAATCAATGTAACCTTGCTCATGAGGAATAGTTTTAAAATTCTATTAAAATTCCTGCTTTATCTGGTTCTTTAACTGAAGTCGCACTTTCTAACTGGGACTGTGGACGTCACTAATTTGCATAATATGCAAAACAATCTTGTGTGAACTCCTCCTGAGCTAATTAAAGCAAGTGAGGGGTCAAATGAGTCTACGCACTTTGCCCGATATCATAACACAAAGCTTTGGGGGGTTTCACAGAGGGGCGGCTAAAACCAGTGCATTAATTGCAGCGGGGCGTGGCTTATTTTCAATTAACAGCTGTATGTTTGTTCTGCGTTGGCCCAGCTAGCATCAACGGCAGCAACTGAACTGTAGGGGACGCTATAAATGCTAAATGCTTATATCTAAACAACTGTAAGTACGACTGTGCTGAAATTTGGTATAAACAATCAACAATAAACTATGGAAGAGGGAAATATGCAGTGCTGCTATCTGAACAACAGGGGGCGCATAAATGCTGCATAAATGTATGCAGCCTAAACCGTAAGTCACACGCAGCTGAAACCTGGTCAGTAAGTAGGGCTGGTGTGCTGCTTAGCATATGATGAAAAACATAGCGATCGGCCTGTCAAATCAGAATAATACGCAAAGCAGACTTTTACAAACTCCCCCCGACCAATTACAGCAAGAGAGCGGTCAAATGAGAGGTCATCTGCAGACTTGCCCTAATGTCATAACTGAGCTTTTTTGAGATTTCTTTGCTAATTTTGACTTGTAATTCACCCACTCCATTCTTTGGCGTTTACTGCGTCAGCCGCTTTTTGTGACTTAGCTACATTAATGTTTTCTGTTAACCATATGTGACCCTCCACGGCAAAACCAGTCACTTGTCGCAACGGAGGTTTCCGAGAAAAACGAGCGTTTATGTTGCGTGGGGTAAAATGTTGGATGTTTTGTTTTTAGTGTTTTGAAACAGTGGAAGGTCTATACTGTACTGTTGTGAATAAAACTTACCCTTTCCATCCTAAAAACGTGACTTTCTTGAGGTGAGGAATTCAGTTCCAGCAGAATGTTAAAAGTTTCTGTTTTGACCGCTCTACTTCAATATTTACGCTAAATCCACTGGTTGACTAGCGTGAAGATATTTCTCCGGAATCCATCTCCGTCTCCCGAGTTCAGTTAACCTAACGCAGGTAGGCTATCCGTGTGGCTGTGAATGCAGCGTAGGCTACCGTAAATACAAACGTAGCCGCGACCGCACCAAGCGTCTGTGAGTGCTACGGCGATAGTCAACTTCAAAGGCAGATTTCTCCGTTTCTCACTTGGCGTGACAGGAGAAACCCGACTCCTTTGAATGTTGATATCTCAGTCATATGTCGTCCCATTCATTCCATATAGGTATCGTTTTGAAGCTTGATTTATGATCTTTCATGAAAACATAATGACTCAGATTAGAACATTTGCGACAAGCGACTGGTTTTGCCGTGGAGGATCACATATTACAAATATTTAACAGGTTACAGGTGTTACATATCCCTAAAAAGAACAGCATTTTTATAAACGTGTTGTGTGATTGTGACAAAAGAAGAATGACTACAACATTCCTAAAACCACACCGATCACACGCTGCGTGACATGTTGTGCAGCATCACGGTGTAGTATTTTACCTGTAGTAATCCCACGCCAGCATGCCTATAGGAGCCGAGTCATCAGGAAGGCTGGGGATCTCAAACACCTCCAGCTTGTAACCCTGTCCAAAACACACACGAGAATATTATCAATCAGATCAGACATCAAGCCACACCTCATTCCAGATTGTTCCAGCTCAGCTGTCCTGCTTCTTATCACGATGTGTAACGGTTGTGAAACCGAACTGAAAAACTCTGATTAAAAATGTCGTGATCTCAGATGGCATTTTTAAGTCATTATGACTCGAGGTGTTGAAATGAATCACATAATCGACGCATTTTCTGGCTTTGACACAAACGTTCTAGTTAAAAGAACATCCCAGTAGTAACTACGGCTGCACGGTCTGCGTGCAATGTGAAGTAAGGTAGGAGAATTGATTACATGTATCATGATGCGTGGAGATATCGATCGGATTGAATCGTTGACCTAATAACCACAATGGAACTGAATGGTGAGACCAGTGACGGTTCACACCTCCAGTTATAACCAACGCCCCGAGACCAGCGTTGTTCCTAAGCTGCAGGTTATCATTTGTAAAATAAACTTTACAGTGGAAACTTGTATTTTCTGTGCTTTTTGTTATGGTTGCAGCATCGTTGCTCGGTAAAAGAGAAAGATGTTTTAATTGAATTCTGACCGTGGCTTTATGAACGGTGTGTTTTAACCCTTCTGTTATGTTGCTTTCTCAGGAACACCACTGATGCTTTCTGTGTCAGTTTGACCCATGTGTCAGAAACCAAAAGATCCCAATAAATATTTATATCTCATTATTAACTCCATGACTAAGCATTTTCATGTTGTAATGGTGTTATTTACCTCACAGATCATGGTGTAATGAGGATAATTCACTCATTTTTCATTTAAAATACTTTTTTAATATACATTGGAAAGACCTACATATTAAACACACTATTTCACATGACACTGATTATTTTAAATTCAGATTGACCCGAACAGTATCTATGTAATGTAAACATGCGGGGGGAACACACGTGAAATGAACCATTTTTATTCTATATGTTGATTAAGCCAAGCACAAGAAGTTTCATACTGAAAAAATACTTCAAGATTTTGACCCGCAACATAACAGGAGGGTTAAAGTGGATTGTTCACGTACCGTCTCATTCTCAAACCAGAGGAAGTAGCAGAAGTAGTAATCTCCATCGCGCAGAGTCACGGTGGTGTAACCTTTCTTCAGGTAACGCCTCATCACTGCAACCAGCCGCCACACCTGAGGCAACGCAAACAGAAAAAAACACTGCACATGACATTCAGACCAAAGCATAAACATTCTTCCTGTATATAACACACACTGAACACCAAAACACAGGAGTACAATAATACTGACAGTCACTGACCATTCCTTTCTTACAAGTTAAAACATTTAAATTAGGGTTGCACAAAGATACTGGAATCGTATCGTATCGTATCGTACTCCAACCTGGATTCCTCATTTAACGCTGTCGGCAGATATAAGTAGGCAGGGTTTATGCAGGAATCCTACAGTCGAATTTACTACCTTTTACTACCTTTTTTACTACCTCCACAATATTTTTTACTACCAACACGACATCGAGCAGCGGCCTTTTTTACCGTCAAGTTGTCCTTACTTTAACCCTAGCCCTTGGGTTATCCTAACCATAACCATAACCCTTAGTCCCACCCTAATACAGTCAACTTGACACTTCTTAAAACAAATGCCTTACAGGTCATCACCACTGCAGCATCAGAATCCTGCTCAAATCCCTCCTACACACAGGCAGCAGAGGCTACATGCTGAGGCCTTTCACTCTGATCTGAGACCAGCTGCGGACCTCCTTTTACACTATCTAAGATTAGAGCCTCGGGGCCCAATACACATAAATGAGAAGACACAGCACAGTACATATTGACCCGCATCATTGACACTATTTATAAGTAATTTCTTAAAATGTGGATGTGAATCGAATGATGTGAGCAGTCTTATCCTTGCCACATGCAAAACTTTTAGCAATCTCCGAGTCAGTGAACATGTTTTCGAATAGTTCCCCAATACCCTCATTCGAACTGTATGAGTGATGGTTGGCTGCGGTGTTCAGGCACCAGAGAACTTCAGCTCTGAGAGATGACGTTGGTAACAGTAAGCTCTGTTGTCTGTCTGCTGCAGCCGTCGTGGTGCTATTTTCCTGAATTCCGTTTTTTTCCATTTTTATTCTTCTGAATTCCGTGTTTTATATTATAATCATATTTATTCACCTAAAAAGTGTCTAATTATGGAGTGGATGGAAAAAAGAAGTGCAATAGAAAAAAAATCACATTAAATGATTGTTATTCAACTTCAACAAGGTGCTGGGGTTCAGCAGAAGATTTACTGCTTTGGTAAAAGATTTGCCTGTAAACAACAAGAAACATTCATTCATGTTGGTGCAAAACCAATCGTTTCTGATGTGAGTGTTTGACTGTAAGAGGTCGTCACGTGTTCTTGCGGGTGCAGTCCATCGTGTGCTGGCAAAACTTACAAAAGAGTTGTTCTCCCGATTCATAAAAATCATTTGTGTATTGTTCTGCTCTAAACTTAGCACTGACACTCCAATTCCGTAATCTCTTTGAGGACTTGGGTGTTTCAGCCTCTTCGCCATCGCTGAGCGTTGACGTTTCCCCCTCTGTGTCTGTGCGTTTGTGTGTGTGGAAAGCTGAGTCCCGCCTCAACAGGTAACACGTACAGGGGGCTGCAGCGGCCAAAACTGATTAGAAACCACTGCTTTGCTTTGCCCGCACATATAAATACTTCTTCTTTCTTATTGATTACATTATAACATCATAAAATTAAAAAATTGATCAATTGAAAAAGAAATATTGAAGTTTGTTATTTTGAACGAATTTGGCCTATAAAATGATCTGCTTTTGCAGAGAACTACATTTCCCACGATCCCCTGGGCGCGCCCCGGAACCGCGTCACAATGATGCGTTGGGCGCGCGTTCCAGAATAAACAATAGAAAATCTAAATAAAGGGCAGGATGGTGAGTAGAACGCTGGTTGTTGTGGTTATTTATCAGCTAAAATATGGTTTGTGTCTGTAACAAAGGGGGCGTTTTGACCGAACTGGAGTGTTTTAGCGAGTAACGGCGCTCATGCGTGCGGTCATTAACACAGCGCGTGTGTTTACATCGTGAAAAATGTCAGTTATGCCTTTTTATGCATTTACTTGTGTTTTAGTGCAGGAACATCTCACAAATACTTTCACATGCAGAGGGATCAGATCTCGTCCTGATTGCGCCACTGAAAACGTTGTGTGTCACTATTAAGCGTCCGTGTGAAATACAAGCGGAGCTGCTCTAGTGAGTGAAATGAATTAAAACAAGCTTCCATTCCAGAAACACTGCATTGCCCATTTTTTGTAATAGAATTATTGGAGTTATTGGAACAATGGTTTCAGCTCTACTTTACCGCAGTGCCACTTCCCACGATAACGGACCAAGCGTACACGCATTTACAGATCGGCTCCATAGAACGGCCCGATGCCACGATACCCGATCCAGCCACTTGAGCCGTTATCAGACCAATACCCATCCACATATCGGATCGTCGACCTCTCTAATTAAAACAGCTGGTGTTCTACTGCTTAGTACAGCACATTAAATACACTTGGTGATTCAAACTGTAAATTCTGGTGTGCTAAATGATACTGAGATTAAAACACCACAACATCACAATGTGACATGTGAAATGAGTATTGTTCTACCCTGTAAGGCTGGCCACACACTGTGTGATTATTTCAATCATTTTGTAAAGCTCCTGCTCAAAACTGTACCACTAAATTGGCATGCGTTGAACAGCCAAAGCTCCCGATTTGCAAGATGCGCCCTGGCCGCTCACACAACACCCCCAGTGCCTCTGTCCAGACTACACTCTGCGGCACCATGTTTGTACTCTGCACTCTGCTTGCATTTCACTTCCAGTTCTGTGCTGGCGCAGGCGGAATGAGGGAAAACCCAGTGAGGTCGAGGTGAGTCGGCGCGTGGCTCTGCTTCAACCGTGTGATACCCTCACGAGGGGCCACCAGAATTTCAAACAGGTTTGATTTCCATCTGACCGTACGATTGCCGATCGGGAGCTGGTTGTGAGGGGTTAATTGGTGCTTTACCCCATGTATACTACACCGTGCTTGAGAAAATAGCCAGAAAATAGTGGCACGATTGAAAAATCAGCTGAAAATAGTAAATTGCACAGTGTAAACCAAGCTTAAACCAACCTTGTTTTTAATAAAGTGTGCGAGCGGCCCTTTCCCGAGCTCCGAGCCGGTGCGGTCAGTCACGTTGAGAGACGGAGCGATCATCTGCCCTGAAGTGCGGTCCACATAAATGAAATGCACCAGACCAGGAAACTCCTCCAGATAGGTGACAGCACAGTTAAGGAAAACACTGCAAGGTTTATACCTAAACGGTGACTATGACCTAAACAAACACTACGTGAAGATTGCTGTGTGAGAAACATAGACAGGGATAAAATGGTGAAAGTGGTAAAAAGGAGGAGTGATAAAGGCTGTTTCTAGATGTTTCTGCTGATTATGGTTGAGCTGTTAAACTATGAGCTGCTGAAATAACGTAAGGTACGTTCACATCAGGAACACGCTAAGGAGGTAATAGCACGGTTTTCCTTAATGTTTCCTTGTGGACAAAACAGGGAGTTTTAATTATTTTGACATGGAAAAACCACACGTGAGCTCTGCGTTTGACCCATCCGTGAAGGAGCAGTGGACAGCTTTTTGGCAGCAGTGCTTGGGGACGGCACCTTCATCATGAGTACCTCAGTACTCCCGATACGGGACTTGGGAACCGGCGACCGTCCGATCGAGGCGTGACCCTGCGATTCCCGAAAGCTGCCCACTGCTCCTTCACGGACGGGTCAAACGCAGAGCTCATATACAGTGTGGTGCACTGTGTGCTGTGCTGTGCTGTGTTCTATCCAGGAGAAATCTGTGCTGTTAAAATGAATGCAATTAAACTCTAATCTAATCATGTATGAGATGAAGTTAGGAGAACAGGGTACGGAGACAGTGTCACGGTCAGAAACCAAAGTCAAAGCAGGATATGAAACCATGGTGATGTTCCTCTTGCTCTTCACCAGCAGAAAGTCTTTCCAGTCCATCAGCTTTTCTCTGAAACAGAGGTGAGATGAGGAGGAAATGGAGAGTTTATAAAATATGTGCAACAAGTAGAGGGCTGTGCAAATCCTCAAAA